>JYJE01002579.1:23266-129135 GCA_000983655.1 Zymoseptoria brevis | reverse complement strand
TATAACATTAAGGCAACGACTTTAGGCTACTTAGAGCTAATAGATATAATTAATACTATCATTTTAAGCTACATATCATGTCTATTAGACTAGTAGTTATAATGTTATTAGCTATAGAAGTGGTGGTAGAGGTGGAAGGATTCTCTAATTGCGACCGTGCACGTGACCGACCGTGCACACGAGCGACCGCTCTTCTACCCCGCACGACTCGATTGGCGGGGGAGGCAGGATGTGAACTTTATTGCCGGATTGAGGCAATGGTCACGCTGTGAGCCTGTGAGGAGTCAGCAATACCTGAGTGGTACATATATACAGTACGCCCGCCTCATTGGATTTCACTTGCAGCGATTCTTCTCCTCAGTCCTGGCATGGCAGCGACTTCGTCCAGACTGCTCCACAAGCCTGTGCGACTTCTGCACCGTGCTGTTTGGAATCGAAGTGACTCTCTCAAGGTAATTACCCCTATACATTGCCGTCTCTATGTCTACCCTCGCCCCTCGACGGTTATATACCGGATCCATTGCCTCCTCTATTCAATGCGGTCTGCGCCTCCATCGTCGAACAATGTGGAGAACGTCTCGCACCACGCATGCCTTCATTCACCATAGAAGCGCATGCTCGTGGGAGCTGCATCAACCTTTCTCGCGCAGCTGCACGGGACGTACAATCGTCGGGTCGAACAATGAGTTGCCGATCAAGGGCCACTCTTGCGGGATACTACCAGATTCTGCGGCTTGCCGGCCACGAAGCCTTCGATGTTGGCTTTCACAGTCTCGATGGTGCCGCGTATCGCTTTTGCGGAGAACCAAGCCTTCGAAAGGGTCAGTCTGTGCCTCTGAGGTATAGCTTTGAGTTCTCCTGGAACAGACTTACCAAGTGCGGAGTGTGAATCAAATTGGGCACACTCGGGTCCAGAAGTGGGCAGTTCTCCGAGGTAGCTGGCTCACGTTCGAAGACATCCGTCGCATAGCCGCCAATTGTCCCCTCACGGAGTGCAGTTGCGACTTCTTTCTCGCTAACAACGCCTCCTCGTCCACAGTTGATAATCAGTGCGGAAGAGTCCATTGTCTCAAACTCAGGTGTGCTGAACATGGCTCGTGTGCTGTCGTTTCCAGGTGCGACGATGAAGAAGACAGTGCCTTTCTCGACTGCTTCATCGAAGGAGATTCTCCCTTCGCGAATCTCTGATGAGCTCTTGCGCTCAGCAATGAGAACGTTCATTCCGAGGGCCCGTCCCATCGTCTCGACATGTCTACCTGTGTCCGTTAGTTGGACCACAAAAGCCGGACGTGAATGTATGCCTACCAATGGCACCGTAGCCTGGAACACATTAGCTTTAACAACCTCTGGACTACGGATCTACTAACCAACGACGACAAGCGTTTCCTCCGAGTTGACTCGCGGTGGTTTACCAAATGCCTTTGCGGTTGCTGGAGGACTCTGTGCCCACGTCTTGCCGTCCGCGGCCAGATTATGGAGCGGGAGAATCCTCCGCTTCAATGCAAAATATCTGGGAACGAAATCGCGTATTAGCAGCCATTCCCGAACGTGTAAAAATCCAGCCCTCGTCTGCTTCTGGCAACGTACAATGCGAACGCATGCTCGCCCACAGTCTCGGTATTCTGCGCTGGTACTCGACACACGGCAACGTTGCGCTCGCGTGCAGCCTCAAGGTCGATGTGGTCCGTTCCGGTGCCGGACACAGAGATCAATTCCAGTACCGGTGCGGCCTCAATCACTGCACGGTTCATGGGCCTTCCGGAAGTGATGACGATTGTCGCATCTTTTCTATGCTGCTGGTTCAGCAATGCTAAAAAGGGAATCGAGGATAGAGATCGGGACGTACACATGCTCAAGCAGCAAGTCTTGACCGACAGTTGGATACTTCGTGAAGTCGTACTCGAAGTTCAGGGGTGGTGGGTTGATCCAACCATCGACGGCCACGACATGATGTTTCTTGGTGCCGGACATGATGGGCAAGTGCGATGAGGAGAGTGGAAAGAGGAAGACCTGCCGGATGCGAGACCACTTCTCTCCGTTCGACTAGCCGGAAAAGCTGTGTCCTCTGTGTAAGCTTAAGTTCGTTGTGAAGAGGCAATGCTCATGATTGCTGCAGTGCCAAAGTGCTAAAGCGATGTTCGGGCCGGGATTTAGCCGGATTACTCATCGATACCGTCCATGCCCGGCCTGATAAAGCCGCCGCAAGGATGTTGACCATCGGTTCGTCTCCACCACGTAACACACCTCAGAAGACCGCTCTCGAAGTCACTGCTGTTGGCACACACAATAGCGCGAGCTGTGGCCTAGAAGAATTCATATCATTTGTGAAGGACGACATTGGCGAGTACAAGCTCGGCCGTGCCTGCTGAGGAAGAAAGACATTGAGCAACACGACTGGACCAGCTTCGCTCCGAATGACCTTGTACCAACTTCCATGCTGGCCCACGCAGGCACCAAATGGCTGAGGATCGTCCGTCCTCAGCGAGACAGATGTCCCTGATACCATATGCCCACGACACCCGCGAGATCGTGCTGTAGGTCGCGGACCATCCGGCGTAATACTTACGCCTACTGACGATTCATCCAGACGCCGCGGCAATGCTGTAGTGGTGTACGACTCCACTTCGAGACAGCTCTCTGTACGGGATGCAGCTGATCAGCCAGTTGAGCTCCCAAATTGTCCTTATTGCCACCGGCCTCTACGAAGAGAGCCCTCACCAGAAGATGGCGAGCACTACCGGTCCTTTCAGTCCGAGAGACCCTTTGTCGATCCGGAGTACTTCTCGATGCTCGCAGCAAGTCAACGACCATCACCCGATGCATCTGGGGAATCTGTAAGCAATCGTCGCGTGCATGCCGCTCTGCGATCTGGCCGATCTCGCGAGGTCAGCGGCTCAACAGCCCCAGTAACTGGAGCAGAATTTGTAGGCAGTGAGCCTGCTACTTCGACTGAACAAGGCATCAGTGCGTCCGCGTTTTCACCTGGCTACTTTCAGCAGTTCTTCCGAGAGGAGCGCGAGCTAGGCCGAGGTGGTAATGGCGTTGTGCTTCTTGTCGAGCATATGATTGACGGTGCATCATTGGGCCACTTTGCCTGCAAAAGAATACCTGTCGGCAACAGCAAAGCGTACTTTGAGAAGGTCATCATTGAGGTTCGCTTACTACAGAATATCCCGCACAAGAATCTGGTCGCGTATCACTGGACATGGCTGGAAGATCACCAGCCTTCCAAATTCGGTCCCAAGATACCATGCCTGTGGATCTTGCAAGACTACTGCAACGGAGGTGACCTGCACAATCATGTTCTTGGGCCGCAACCAGTCCGATCTGCGACAGAAGAACTCAAGAATCGGATGCGAAGAAGATCCAAAGGAGATGGCAGTCCACCTAGAAATTTGCGCAGTCAAAGTCGGCTGTCGTTTGACGAGATTTTCTCTTACTTCAGAGACATAACATCAGGCTTGCATCACCTGCACAGCAAAGGCTACATTCACCGAGACCTGAAGCCGTCGAACTGTTTGCTTCAACATGCTGAAGGACGAACGAGAGTTCTGATCTCAGACTTCGGCGAGGTACAGGCTACGGGAGCGGTTCGAGGATCTTCTGGTGCAACAGGGACGATATCATACTGCGCGCCGGAGGTGTTACAGCGTGGGCTCGATGGCGCACTCGGTAACTTCAGCGTGAAGTCGGACATCTTCTCACTCGGTATGGTCGTCTACTTCATGGCGTTTGGGAGATTGCCATATCTCAACGCAGATGGATTCAACGAGGAGAATGAAGATCTCGAGCTTCTTCGAGCTGAGATCACAAAATGGCAGGGCTTCAACGACGATGCACGGGCACGACCGGAATTGCCCGATAAGCTCTACAGATTCCTCCGGCGTCTTCTCAGCGTCGATCCGAACCAGCGACCCAGCACCGGCGAAATATTGGCCAGCATCAAGCACGGCGTTGCCCATGAAGATGCAGGCTGGTCATTCGAAGACCACAACCCTCGTGTCACGAAAGTGGACTCGCCAGCTCCAAAGCCGTCCTCTCGAACGCAGCGGAAGAGCTCCTACCTGTCAAATTCCGGCGCCGTGTCGCCCATACGACGTCGTTCGAGCAGCAATGTCCGATCACGAAGTCCTCAAAAGCAATCACAATCGCTCAGCCGGCCAATGAGTCCATTAGGATCATCCATGGATGTTGCTCCTCGCAAGGTCGACCTACCACCACCTAGCACAGCTGACCATCCTTCGCCACAACAGAGTCCTCGACTGATGCTCCCACCACCTCCCGATCGACCCATATTCAGCGGCTTCGCGCAGCTGCTGTACCAACCGCAGACAGTGATCGCTAGCAGAGCGGCACTGTTCCTGGCCAAAGTGCTTTCACTGTCCATGCCATGTGCGCCATACGCTGCGAATGCTTGGCTACTGTATCCTCTGCTTGGGGTAGCGGCGCTGGATCTTGGGTTGCTACAATTCAGTCTGCGTAGGACTTTAGTATTGGTTACGATTCATGTGGTGGTGATTATGCTGGCTGCGCAACGGGCGAGGCTGTGCGAGGCTGGCAATGTGCTTGTATGGGATGACATATGAGGGGGCGCACGGGTCTGATGCTGTTTTATGAGCGTTCACACAAGCGTGGTGTTTGGCGATACGGATCTGCTTTGAGGAGCCCTACGAATGATGCCCGCGCAGTGATCAATCGTCTATATGGACATCGTGAGACGCCACGATTTTCCGAGTGGAGTGGAGGCTTTGCGTTTCCTGGATCAAGTTTCGTGCCACTTTTGACTTTCCTTGACCTCATCCCGCAGCCACTACCACCCTCAATTTCAACGGCCGCCAGGTTTTCCGTGAGCCTCCTCGTAATGAGGCATCATCGATAGTGGAGTTCAATATCGTGCGTACAGTCTTGTTGTCTCTGCAAATGACTTTCGTTCTCAAGGTGAAGGACAAGTGAATGGAGTGCATCGAAACGTTACTTGAAAGAGTTCTCAAAATTCGACGCGTCCACCAAAAACGCGATCTGATGACGTTGTAAAAAGAGCTCCTTCCTGTATTTACACTCTGTAACACCTTCACCAACCCAGCCTCCGACACTCTTCGATTGATCTCCAATCATTTGAATCAACCTCCACCTGCGCGGTATCATCAACAACTCTCAATACACCTGCGTGGACTTGCGCTTCAAGATTCATTACGATGGCGCCGAAGAAGAAGAACAGCTCCAGTCAGCCTATACCATCGTCAGCACCAGAGCCTCAGCGCACGCAAACTCGTGGCGCCGCTCGCAAGAGACGACTCAGTGATGCCTCGAACGTGTCCGACCGACCATCCAGCAGCCACAGCATGACAGCTCCCCCCTCAATATCCGCCACACCATCCAAACGCCGCAAACGCACTCGTGCAACGGCGGAGCCTGAAGACGCCATCATCGAAGAGGAGGAGGAGCACATCACCACCACTACGCAGACGAGAGCTGATCCAGCCTGTGACACTGATGCTGGCGCCGAAGAGATCGACACTGTCGAGGTCTCGCACAAGCACGTGCGCTTTGGTGGAGATTCTGAAGACGCAGATCCATCCGATACATTCGTCGAAGTGACGGATTACAAGACGACCGCCACCCACATCACACCTCATCCAAACAAAACCACGATGGTGAAGCGTCGCACCACTGCTTCGCCTCATCTGGGTGCTGATGGCAGCAAGCGTGTCAAGCGCTTTTCCACGAGGCATTCACTTCCCGCCGCGCTGTCAGGGGAGGATGGAGAACAGAAGTACATCTTGGAAGAGCACGAGTATGCTCCGTTGCATGAAGTGCTGGAAGCACGCATGTCCCAGCGCTCGCAGCAACATGACGCCCGCGATGCGCGCATACGTCAGCTGTCCGCCCAGCTGGAGACGGAGACGCAGATGGGTAACACCGACCGAGTGGAGCAGATCGAATATGAGCTTTCAAGACTTCGGGAAGAGCAGAAGAACGCCCTCGCTGACTCGACGGCGGATGACGTCGACATGCCAGATGAGGACATGCTCGTCCTGGAGAGCCAAGGAGAGATCGCTTACCCAGACCTTCCTGGAGAGTTCGACGTAGAGATTACCGAGAGGAAGACATCCAGAGGGACCAGCTTCGGCCGAAGCTCGACTTCCAGGGATTCTGCTCTTGCAGCAGAGCAAGTGAAGTGGGAGAGCGAGCGCAAGACGTATCGAGATGCCATCTTGGCACTTCAGCGTGAGGCCAACGATGCCAAATCCAAGCTGCAGATTCTTGAGATCGAAGTCAAAGGACTTGCGTTTGCGGGCGATAACATCAGCTCCATCGATGTGCTGAACACCATCAGAACCTCATTCATGCGTGTTCGAGAACAGGTCCAGGCTGCCATCCCTGGCTCTGTACCCGATGATGCCAGCAGCGACGAGCTGATCGAGATTCTGGGCCAGCATGTCGAGGAGTTCGCCGATCGTCTGCGCACACAGGACAAAGAGCTGTACGAGAAAGGTGTCGTTGTGGCGGACTTGTCCAAGCAGATTCAAGGTCTGCTTGATCACCTCGCCGATGCAAAGATTCGCAATCAGAAACTTCAGTCGAACTGGACCCAATTGGATGAGTCCAATGACAACAAGACTCGCGACATCGAAGAACTTCAAGAGGAGCTTGACAACATGGAGTCGGAGCGGGACACTTTGCAAACGGAGGTTGACAACCAGGCTGAAGAGCTCAAAGCTGCTCGCCAGGAGAATCTCGAGTTCGCGGTGCAGATTGATAAGCTGAATAAGAATGTCAAGACATACATGGACAGCGAAAAGAGGCTCGAAGCTCTAATTGTTAGTGAAGAGAAGCGATACACCGCCGAGATCGAGCAGCTGAAGAGCCAGCATGAGGAGATCGTTACTGGTCTCGATGAGCGCCTTGAAGAGCAGACTCGCGAGCGTGAGGGAGCGGAAGAGCTGGCTGGAGAGCGTCAGACCAAGATTACCATGCTCGAAGAGCAGATTTTGACCGTGGAGACCGAGAGGGAGGCCCTTCGCACTGATTTGGAGCACGTCAAGGCTCTGCGAGATGATGACCTCCAAGCTCTTACGACCGCTGAGAAGGACCTTCAGGAGAAGTCAACTGAAGTGGAGACTCTTGATTCTCGTGTCGAACGCCTCGAAGATGATCTTACTGAGCTTAACAACGAGCTGGATGATCTTCGTCGTGCTGTTGACACCGAGCGGACCCAGCGAGAGGCAGCGGAGGAGGAGCTGGACGAGCGTACCACCGAGATTGAGGACCTCAACGAGAAGCTACTCGAGCAAGGCACCCAAGCCAACCAGCTTCGACAGAAATTGTTCGAGGTTCAGCAAGCCAACCAAAAGCAGGTTAAGGATCTGGAGTCGAAGGCTGCTGAGCGCGAAGAGCAGTTTCAACTCGACATTGCCGAGGAAGTGGAGCGTCGGGAGCAGGCAGATGAGTTGGCTCAAGATCGCGCTGGAATGATCGAGGACCTCGAGCAGAGCATTGCGGACATCGAGGAGGAGATGCGCAACAAGGTTGCCGAACGTGATGCTCGCATCGAGGCCCTGGAACTCACCGTCAACCAGCAGAATGTCGAGCTCGCAACCTTCAAGGTCGATCTCCGTGCTGCTGAGGAGTCCTACGATGACCTCCAGGCTCAGTCCACTCGCGAGAGGGAGGAACTCGAGGCCAGCATTGCCACGTTGCAGACGAACATCACCGAACATGAGACGATGATTGCCAGTCTTCAGCAGGATGCCATCACCAGAGCAAACTCCCACAACTCCGAGATCGACGATCGCAACGTTCGCATCGCCGAGCTCAACCATACTGTCGCCGACTATGAAGTTCAGCAACGCGAATTGACCACTGAAGTGCAGTCTCTCGAGCGCCGCGTCACCGCCGAAGCCGAACAGATGCTTCAGTTGCAAGCTGAGAAAGAGGAAGAGATTGAGTCGTTGAAGCAGCAGATTCGTGACAAGCACGCCAAGATCCTCGTGGTTGAGGAGAAGGCCACTTTGGCTGACAAGTATGTTCGTTCCGCTCACCTCGCATGGAAACATCAGACTAACATCTTCATAGTCAATGGCAAGAAGTCCTCCTCGACCGCGATACACAAATCGACGACCTCAAGCTTGAACGCACGGAAGCCCGCGAGACCATCTCCCAGCTCACCACCAATATCGACGACATGGTGGAACAATTCGCGCAATACGTGCAAGCCACCAACGCGCAGCTTGAGAACATGCAAAACGCCGCTGCCCGCAGCAATGAAGTCGCCAACGCCGAAGGCGACGCGGCGAAGTCGAATGGCGAGCGCCTGTTGGACGTTTTCAGGAACATGGGGTCGCAGCAGGTTGAGGTGGTGAAGGAGACGACCACTGTTCATGAGAGCGCTACGAAGAGGAAGACGCGTGGCAGGAAGAAGGTCAAAGATAGTGGTATAGGCATGGACGAGGAGGACGAGTCAATGTTGGCGGCTTAGGCGGTCGACTTGACCGTCGGCGGATGAGATCACCGAGAAAGAATATCACGAGTGGCATCCCATTGTTGGTGGACGAGTCAATTCATAGCGATTGATGGGGATGGTAATGATAAAAGGGCACTTACACGTTGGTACGGCATAGCGATAGCACACCAAAGTTTTGGAAACAATGTATTCGAGTGTTGATAATTGTCCGGCAATGCTCGTCGTTTATCCTCAAAATGCACATCGTGATGATTTCCAATGCCAACATGACCCTTCCTCGCCCGTCACTCTCTCAATAATACTCCGGCAAATCCCCAAAATCGGGAATATCCCCATCACAATTAAAACTCCTCTCATACGCCAACTTGGGCATCGTCCCACTCGCCAATCCCGTTCGATAACTCCACTGCGCCGACCCTTCCGTCTGCCACGTCCAGTAGAACCACCCCCAACCTTGCTCAAATGAGTGCATCTGCGCCTCGGCAAACATCAACAACCACTTCTTATACTCGTCCGAGTAATCCTCTGGAGCCGCATTTGCACCCTCGCACGAGCAGCGCGGGTTATTCGCCGTCGGACATGTCGGGTCGAGGATATTCCCATCTTTACTCCCTCCCGGTGTATACGCCATGTTCAGTGTCCCTTCCCACCTCGATCCTACGCCGACATTGTTCAGATTTTTCGCACAGTCCGTATCCGCTTGTGACCATTCCCCACACAACGTGGGTCCAAAGCCGGTGGCTGTATTCTGTGATCGAAGGGCTTGGGCCGTCCACCCGCCACACGCAAAGTTGATTTTATCGTGGTGATTCAGCACGATCTGCTCGACGTTGAAGATGACGTACTGGTGCACGTCGAGGAGGAGGTTGTCGAGGGACTGCAGTTGGCCTTGCCAGTTGTCCAGACCCATGAAACCATCGCCGAAGACGATGATACCCTGGAAACCCGCTTCGCGCACGGCGTTGAAGGCGGAGGTCGTCCAGGTGATGACGGCCGTGGAGTCGAGTTCTACCATGCGGGGTTCGTTGACGAGGCCGTACATGGTGACCAAATTCTTATAGCGAGGTTGGGAGAAGAAGGTCGCGAGTTGCTTGTGGATGTCAATCGTGCGGTCGCCGTTCAGAGTCCCGTCCGTTCCGTTCAACCACCCGATCGCGCCTTGTCGACCGGAATGGTTCCAGCCGTTCTGGGATCCTGGTGCGCCGTGCAGATCAAGGTTGATGCGGAGCCCGTATTTTCGCGCCCATTCAATACCGCGGAGCATGTAGCGCCAGGCAACTTTGGGGACGTAAGGGTCGCCGTCGTAGGTGGTCACGGCCCAGTAGCCGAAGGGAATACGGACGTGGTCGAAACCCGCGGCTTGGATTTCCTTGAAAGTGGATTCTTGGATCCATGAGGAGTAGTGTTTTTCGAGGGTTTGTTTGGCGGTGATCGCACCCATTTTGGTGGTCAGTGTGTATTCGTCAACAACGCCGTCTCGACTTGTATAACCGTCGAAGAAGGATGGAGTTATGAATGGTTCCAGGTTCAGCCAACCTCCGACGTTCATTCCTCGGATGGGCATTTTGCCATATTCGAACTTCTCATTCAGCGGCGGGACTTTGTCGTTCGCTCTTGTGGTGTCGTCCCACTTATCGTTTAGGCCCATGATGCTGAGTCCTCCAACCGTCTCCGGTGTGTACGTGACATTCATGTCCATCGTGTCGTACCACGTGAACGGATCCAGCTCCGTTCCCTTCGCCTCCTGAGGTATACTGTCCTGCGACACGCTGTCCAGATTGCTATTCGACGGCTTGGAGGAACCTCCCACGGCACCTCCTCCGCCTGAGCTCGACGATGCACCGCCCCTCCTCTTCGACACCACAACCGCCACGGGGATGATGATGAGCAGTAGCACAACCAC
The DNA here is from genome assembly GCA_000983655.1 of Zymoseptoria brevis. Lineage (NCBI taxonomy): Eukaryota > Fungi > Ascomycota > Dothideomycetes > Mycosphaerellales > Mycosphaerellaceae > Zymoseptoria > Zymoseptoria brevis. Next base: position 118,768 of record JYJE01002579.1, on the reverse strand, counting down.
CACGGCAGCGGCAATAAGTATCCTCCGTTTTCGCTTCTGCCGCTCCGCCTCTTCCACGCTCAACGAACTATCACTCCCATCTTTCCTCCTCACACTTTCCCGATACTCCTCTTTGTCGCTATAGTATGGTGCTGCTCCTCGTTCCAGCCTCTGACCACTCGCTATCCGTCGTTCGTGACGCTCATATCTTTCGGTCTTCCTTCGCGCATTGCTGGGGTGTTCATATGCCAGGCCTTCTCCTGCTGCCTCTTCTTCTCTCCTTCGTCGTCTCCGCTCTTCCCTCCGTCTCCTCCGTTCTCGCTCACGCTCTTCCCGTTCTCTGTCCAGATCGGGATCCTGGTCCGCTCTCGTCTCGTCATCATACTTCCTCGCTCTCGGAACGCGATCATAGTCGCTCCAGCCCTGTTTGTTATTCTGCTTATCCAGTCGTGCTAATTGCTCGGCCGACAGAGCGGTTGTTGTCGTTCGACTCTGACTCGAAGCAGGAGTCCGCTCTCTTCTCCTTTCATGTTCGCTGCGTCGTGGACGTTGCTTCCGCGATGGACTCGGCCGTGCTTCGTCGCCGGAGTAGTTTCCTAGAAGTTCGCCGTTGCTGTCGATGCGGTGGTGTGTTCGTCGGCGGCGCTGACGGCGAGGATCTGGGTCGCGTGGAGATTCGGACGGTCGAGGCATAGCAGCTCTATTTCCGCATGGACTACGGCCTTTTTTCGAAATGCAATTAATCGTCGGAATGCTGTACCACCGCAAGCCATGGTCGGAATATCCTCGAGTGACGTGGGTCGTTCCTTCCTTGTTTGGTGATATGCTCTCGACCTAGCAACAGCCGATCGGCAGCGGGCCGTCGTGCTCCACGTGTCAGTGAAAGTGCGCATCTCCATTCTTCAAGAGGGACTTGGTCGAAATCTTTCCATCGCATGAAGAGCGCGTGAACTTCGTCTCCAGCACGAAGAGAAGAAGAGATGATGTTCGGCCAAGATAAGATACCAATTGTCTTCGAACTGCCAAAGTAGCGGCCGTTTCTCGTTATTGACAGTTTTGATGGTCGTATACTCCTCGATTTCAAGTCTGACGAGTCATGAAGAGATAGTCCTGAAGAGATATAGTCCTCCATGTATATCGGCCTCACATCAATAGCGGCAGACAAGCACATGAGTCGTGTCTCCGCATTCATGTGTGCCTCCGTCCGTCACGCCTCCAAACTCTCCCCATTCCCCACAATGTGATGAACGGAACGGGGCGTTGCAGCTCGAGCCCTTCATCCCTTGCCCTGTATTACCTTTTTCTATTCTTGGACGATGACCGGGGAACAGCAGATCTACCTTGCTGCACGGCGGTTGTCATCTCGTTTGCGGGCAGGGGAAGGGAAGCATCCGATCCTGAGCTGTCTTTCTCACTCCTGCCACGACACCTCCGATTGAACAGTGTTTCCCTGGATACCATCATTCACTGCTTGACTGCGCCTTGTTCGGGACCACTTTCGTTTGGAACACTCATCGACTAGCACTCTGTCGCAAACAGCTCACCTAACAGCTCTCAAAAACGCGTCGATCCTCTACTAGAAATACCCTTTGTTCGACCTCGACGGCCAGCTTTCCACGATGCCTGGTGTTCGTATGTCTTACCTTTCCTGGCAGCTCTATTGGCCATAGCTCCGCGACCTGCACATCTCACTGACACTCTTCCCCAGCTCCCGATGCCGTCGAAAGAGTCAAGGGACTCGCGAAACGAACCCTGAAAGGCTTCTTCTCCAAGCGCAACAAGGACAAGCCTGAAGCACAGCAACAGCAACAGCCTGCTGCTCAGCAAACCTCCGCCGCCGCTGCTGATACTCCACCTCCACCCCCACCGCCCGCGAAGCCTGTCGAGCAGACTCCCGCTCAGACTTCGATTCCCGCGGTTATGACAACGACCAACACCCTGGCCGCTGCTGCTGCGGCCGCCAACCCACCCAACACCGGCAAAGAGCTGCCGCCAGCTGGTCCACAGACTACAACTTCTGCAAAAGATGCTGCTACCACGAAGGATACCTCGACACTGCCCGCGACCGCGGCAGCGACTACAAGCGATGTGAAGCAGGACAAAGTCTCACCAGCGACCTCTGCGGCCGCTGGCAACTCGGAACCCGTGTCGGCTGTAGATGAAACGCCGCCTGCTCTGCCGCCGAAGAACGACGGCTCGGCAGCGGTGCTGAAGCAGATTGAGACTCCTCCAGGTATGGGAAAGAACATCGTCGTGGAAAGCATGACAGTCAAGCTTATACGTCCTAGCTGAGCAGCACACTCCCGACGCAGCTCCAACAACGACCACCGAAGCGCCCAAGTCCGTTTCAGCACTCGACGGCACTTCCTCCACCGCGCCGACATCCGACTCCACCACCGCGAAGTCCAACGAGCCAAGTGCCGTGACAGCTCCTCTGACCTTGACACCAGCTACAGCTCCGACCGCAGCGACACCAGCTGCAGCGGATAAGTCTGCTGGTGGAATGAGCGCCACATCGGGACCATTGGAGGATTATCCTTTAGGTGCTGCGAAGGAGTAGATTCCTTTTCATGAAACCTGAACCGTCTGCTGAACTTTTCTTGAGTAGATTATCGGAGATCGGAGTCGTTTGTCGAGGCAGGGAGTGAGTTTTTGGGCATGGCGCAGGGGGTTGCTGGGTTGAGGATGAGGTTTGGGGGTTGATGAACGGGTAGGGAGATGGTTGGAGGGTTGAAGGAGGGAAGAAAGGGTGGTGGTGAGTTGAGGCGTGGTTTGCGTGAGCGAATGGGTGCTCGTTTCTTGATTGTTGGCTTTTGATTTTCGAAATACCCTAGCGTAGTTGTTGTTGTATGATTTTGTTTGAGACGATATCTTGCGATTGCAATGACCATGCATCGAACCTGTCTTTCTTGTGTGCCAGTGATGGTGGTGGGAACACTTTTGGTAAAGCAGATGCGGCCTGTGCAGACATGGATATCAAGGCGGCGACCCTATATACCTTATTAACGTTACCTTTCGGAAGAGAAGACATTCACTTCGCTCAACAACACTTGCATCTCTGCTAGCATCGTGCCGTGGCATGTGAAAGAAGCCCCGGCTAATGGAATAGCCATCTGATCTGGGGTACCTCCTAGCCCGCGCCGCCGAAGTTCGGGGGACATTTTTCCCAAATCACGCCATCGATAATTTTGTAAATGCTCACAAAGCGGAATTCCAGAGGCGCGTGGGCGGATCTAGTTCTACAGCGGCCGAGTCTGGGTTTGGGTTGAATCTATGTAGACGTGAATCATCTTCTCCTGCTTGTTCTCTCCTCTCTCTCACTCACACTGTCTTTCCTCTCACACGCCTGTCATGCACCTCCAAACCAGCGAAGGCGGCGCCTCCGCACCACGAGACTTCCAACCGCAGTCCACTGCCTTGCCATTCGGCCAAAACGTGTCCCTCTCCTCCCTCTCCGGCCCGACCTACCTGACCGCCCAAACCCTCGTCCAACAAGTCGCCTACGCCCTCTCCGACAAACTCTTCGCCTACTCCTCGGAGACCTTCGACCTTGACGTTGCCGCTCGCAGCTGGAACAAGGAGCGGTCCAATAATGCCCACGGCGAAGTCACCGGCGTACAATGCCTCCAAACTCGCAATGGAGCGGGCACCCTCGCGTTGGGCTACATGTTCAGCCCGGACTTTGACCTCTCCAAGAGACACGTTCCACAATCTATTGTCGCTTCCGCGGGCAGTCTGCTCCATTTGAGACCCGCGCTGGACCAATTGAGTCTGCTGTACGATGTGGCCAATCCAACGGCGCTGCACGTCGCGGCGGTGGACTACGCGGCCGACACGAAGAGCGGACTTGTCACGGACTATGTCGCCGCATTGAGCGTCGCGGAAGAGCTGGGACTCGGACTGGTGAGCAGTCGGAGCGCGTACGAGGTGCAGCACATGGCCTTGTTGTCGACCCTGCTCTCCTCGATTGTGCCCACGATTCACACGTATGATGGCATCACCGTGGGACGCGAGACGACGCGGGTGGTGGATGTGCTGAGCGTGGAGGGGTTGAAGAAGACGTACGATGGTGTGTTGGGCGCTGTCAAGGAGGATCTGGCGAGTAAGAGGCTGACGAACGAGGGCAAGTTGGAGAAGATGCTCGCTGCGTTCAATGCCGAGTTGGGCACGGAGTACAAGGCGTTTGAGTATCATGGTCACGCTGCACCGGAGAATGTCCTGGTGGTGTTTGGGACTGTCGAGGCAAGTGTTTCTGCTCAAGTCGCCGAGGCGCTGGCTCAGCAGGGCGTCAAGGTCGGTGTGGTCAATGTCCGCATCTACAGGCCTTTCTCAGAGGAGGACTTCCTCGCTGCGCTGCCGACTACCGCTCAGCAGGTGACTGTTCTCGGACAGGTCCATGACCATGCGAGTGTGGTCGACTCGAGCGTCACGAGCAGTCTCTACGCTGATGTGGTCGCTGCCGTCAACTTTGCCAGCATGACTTCCGGCAAGACTCCCAGCGTGTTCGACGTCAAGTACGCCCGCGACACCGTGTGGACTGTTGCCAAGGTGCAGAAATTGCTCCAGCGATTGGGCAGCAAGGCTGGCCAGGAAGCTGCGGACTTTGCGCCCATCTCCCTCACCAGCAACGACACCAAGCAGTACACTTTCTGGGATGTCACCAATGACAGCCAGAGCGTGGGTGCGCCTGTCATGGTCGGCCAGCTGCTTTCTGACAACAGTGGGCTCAACGTCGTGGTGCGCAGTGGTCATGACAACTTGGCTCAGGGCGGTGCTTTGAGGACCGACTTGAGGGTTGGATCCAAGAGCATCGAGTCGGCTTACAGTATCACCGACGCTGATGTCGTGGTTGTTGGATCTGAGAAGCTGCTCAAGGACTTTGCTGTCGTGAACAGCATCAAAGACGAGGGCATCTTGATTCTCAAGTCTGCTGGATGGAAGGACGAGGATGTTGAGAAGAAGCTCAGCACTCCTGTTCGAAAGGCGATTGCCGTCAAGAAGCTCTCTCTTTACGTGTTGGATCCCTCGGCCAGTCCGGCCGTCGAGGCGGACAACACCCTCGAGTCCTACTCGTTGCAATTGGCCTTCCTCAAGATCGCCACGCCGGATGTCTATCAGGCTGGCTTGAAGAAGCTCAACAACGGGGGTGATGCGCTCAACACCCTCGCCACCGAGCTGGAAATTGCTTTCAAACAGGTCGAAGTTCCTGAAGCCTGGCTCACCGTTGAACTTGAGGCGAATGAGGCAATCCTACCAGCTGAAGACCTCGCCATCAACAGCTTCGCCGCCTACGAGAAACCCGACGAGGAGCCTCCATCCTACCTCCGCACTTGGGAGGTGGCCGCCAAGGGTTTGGCTTTCAAGGAGGCATATGGCACGGCTACCGCTCTCCGCCCTGACCTCAGCGCGAAGACTGCCATTGTGCACGTCAAGGAACACCGTCGTCTCACACCAGCATCCTATGACCGCAACATCTTCCACATCGAGTTTGACCTCGGCGACAGCGGTGTCAAGTACGACATTGGCGAGGCTCTCGGCATTCATGCTGAGAACGACAAGGCGCACGTCGAAGAGTTCATCAAGTGGTATGGCCTTGACCCGGATGAGATCGTCGAGGTCCCCTCCCGCGAGGATGCCTCCATCCTCGAGAACCGCACCGTCTACCAGTCCCTCGTCCAAAACGTCGACATCTTTGGCCGCCCACCCAAGCGCTTCTACGAGGCCCTCTCCGAATTCGCCTCGGACGAGAAAGAAAAGACCGAACTCCTCCTCCTCGGCACAGGCGGCAACCAAGAAGCGCAGCAAGAATTCAAACGCCGCGCCGAAGTCGACACCGTCACCTTCGCCGACGTCCTCCTCGAATTCCCCTCTGCGCACCCGTCGTTCCACGACATCGTCCGCATCGTCTCACCGATGAAACGCCGCGAGTACTCGATTGCGTCCTCGCAAAAGGTGACCCCCAACTCCGTCTCCCTCCTCATCGTCACCGTCAACTGGGTCGATCCCAAGGGCCGCGACCGCTTCGGCCAAGCCACGCGCTACCTCAACTCCCTCGCTGTCGGCTCCCCTGTCACAGTCTCCATCAAACCGTCCGTCATGAAACTGCCGCCGAAGTCCACCCAGCCCATCATCATGGCCGGTCTCGGAACTGGTCTCGCCCCATTCCGCGCTTTCGTCCAGGAACGCGCCTGGCAGAAAGCACAGGGCATGGAAATCGGTGACGTCTTCCTCTACATGGGCGCCCGCCATCAACGGGAAGAGTACCTTTACGGCGAAGAATGGGAGGCGTACCAAGACGCGGGTATTATCACTCTGCTCGGCCGTGCGTTTTCGCGTGACCAGCCGCAGAAGATTTACATCCAGGACCGCATGCGCCAGACGATTGATGATATTCGCCGGGCGTATTTGAGGCAGGATGGAGCTTTCTATCTTTGTGGTCCCACGTGGCCCGTGCCGGATGTGCAGGCTGTACTTGAAGAGGCGGTCGAGGTGGAGGGGAAGAGTTTGGGCAAGAAGATGAGTGGACCCAAGGAGATTGAGAGGTTGAAGGATGAGATGAGGTATGTGCTTGAGGTGTACTAGAGGAGATCAGCGTACACTCGCGATAGATGGAGTTAATTGGGGCTAGACTTTTTCGACTTTATCACCATCTTTGTATATTTGGCTTATTGTGTCATGCGTCATGGCTCATTTTCATCTCTTCACATCGCATGGCTTACATTCCATCGCATCATTTCCTTCCTTCTACCTGCCCTCTCTCCCCCATCACCTCCTTCAGAAAGTCACCTCCGAACTCCACCGCGTCGACAACTCCATAATGCCATCAATCTGCTCCTCCGGCGTCCTCCCCCCACCCACACTCCGTCGCAACTCCAAACTTCAACCCGGGACACGCCTGCCTCACCGCCGCAATCCTCTCCCTCGTTCCTCGTTCATCATCAAACTGTACCACTCCAAGATACACCTCCACCCCGTTTTCCATCAGAGCCGGAGTGATGTCGGCGAGAGGGGCGAGGAAGGTGGGCAGCGACGTCTGTGCGGAGACGGGGGATGGGAAAGTGGATGTACGAAACGCGATGAGGAAAGGCGAGCATGCGGGTGAGCAAGCAGGGAGGTGATGGCTAGGGTATTCGGAGGTTCGTAGAAGTGTTTGTGGGCCATGTCGCCTGTAAGAGAATCAATTGATCAGTCAGGCATTCAGCCCATCCGTGTCAACTGGGAGATGTATCGATCCTCGAGAGGATTGGATCAAAAGCTTACCGTAGCAGAAATGCACGCCTAATTCCACGTCCTCCTCGATGGGCGCTCCATCATCCTCCCCACGTACGCTACAATGTACTCCCTCACTGCGTCCATTCCTTCGCCTTGGGCGAACCAAGGCGTCAAGTACTGGCCTTCCCAGAATGCCATGTCGACTGCTAGGTCCAGTTGGATGGAAAGTTGGTTCCTGTGGTGATGGGGAGGAGGTCATTGTGAGAGGCGGGACAGGGATGTCTGGCATACCGGGAGCTGCATACATCCTTGACGATACATTGCACTGGATGACGCTTGGGAGTGAGGTCAAGCACCACGCCTGCACCACGAGGTCGCTCTGCATCCGATTCGGCAATAGCAAAGCGGAACTGGACGGTACCGCCTACCTTCTCACGCTTTGCCGGCCCAGACCATGAATTGAGTTCACGCCCGTCAACTGCCACATGGAAAAAGGTTTACGTCGATGAGATAATGCCGGTGCCGAATGACTTGAGATGATGGGTACACTTCAAGAGCTGCGTCTTCTTTTACACCTCTCTGCTCACATGTCGGCTTGAGTCCTCCTCCTTCTGCTTCTGCACCACTTTCCTCAAGGCGATGCCTCGGCTCTCTTCGCCGCCATGACCCTCAACACACTTGACGAGAACGAGGCACCGACTGTAGGCGCCCACGTCATGGAGCCGGATGAGGCGAATGATCACGACAGCACTTTTGGGGGTGATAGGTATGGCGGGAAAAGTCTGGTATCTGCGTTTCCTGGCGGTGCTGATGTGGATGGATGATGTCTAGGGCTTCCCTCGCGAGCAGTTCCACGAGTCTGATCTCAGCAATCACAAAGTATCAATTCGAACACGGTCGACGATATCATGGCTGTAAGTTCCCACAGCTGCCTCCTCGTAAAGACCACATCTCTCGAGTCATATCTCTCCATCTCAGACTCCACTGACAACCCTCCTCCGTCTCACAGACCAAGCTGGCAAATACCACTTTCCAAACGATGAAGCCGAACTCAACCGCATGGACATTGAACACCACAATCTCAAACTCCAACTGGATGGGAAGTTGCATCTCTGCCCCCTCTCCGACCCGGAACAGATCCTCGACATCGGCACTGGGACGGGAATATGGGCCATAGACATGGCGGATCAATACCCTGATTGCCAGGTCATTGGAACTGATCTCAGTCCTATACAACCGAATTGGGTGGCGCCAAATTGCAGGTTTGAGGTGGACGATTTCGAGCAGGAGTGGTGCGTACAATGGAGAGAACCACGGATGTTGCAGGGCTGACAGTGTGGGACGGAAGGACCTTTGGCCAGAACCGCTTCGACATGATCCATTCCCGCTTCCTAATGGGGTCCGTCTCCTCGCATTCGGCCCTTCACAAGGAAATTTACGCGGCCCTCAAACCCGGCGGTTGGTACGAGCTCGTTGAACTCGAATGTGGAACCTTCTCGGACGATGGGAGCGTGATGCCGGACGCACCGTCTGTTCAATGGTGGGCACTCCTCGAATCCGCATTCGCACAGCTCGGGAAGCGAATACCAAAGGTAAACGAGTTTCCCGGGATGCTGGAGGATGCCGGGTTTGTGGATGTACATTATACCGAGGTCAAGAGACCGACGAATGACTGGCCGAAGGACAAGAGGATGAAGGAGATTGGACGGTTCACCTGTTTAAATTACTTGGAGGGACTGGAGGGGTTCACCATGGCCCCGTTCACGAGGGTCCTGGGATGGAGTGCGGAGGAAGCGAAGATTTTGATTGCGAAGGTCAGGAAGGAGACGGGTGAGTTCTGTCGAGATACGACTGGATTTGGATTAACGAGGGAAGATGCTGACTTTGTAACCTACAGTGACGAGGAAGATCCATGGGTGGCAGAAAGGGTGAGTCCTGATTTCCCAAGCATATGCCTTCCGTTACTGACAGACTCTAACTAGCGTTGTGTGCTACGCGCGGAAACCCCTACAGCCTCCGACCTGAGGAAGATGCATAAACGATGTCGATACCCAGCTTGCGAATTGTGTACATTCGCTTTCCTGCCATATCATTGCGAGAGGAACGCTCTTGCGTGAACATGTCACCACCAGTCCCATGGGCAGATCAAAAGAAATGCATCACATCTGCAAAGAGCCGCCAATACTAACATGGGTAGCTGCGGATTAGCGCTGCTTGTGCTACGTTGGCAAAGACCCTCCCAAAGCAATGCAATGCGTTTGTCGTCTGTAGGACAGTACTGCTTGCTTTGCTTTTCGATCTCACCCTCTTCCTCAACACTCTCCTACCGCAATCATGGCGACCAACGAGAACAACGAGTCCGGTCTGCCAGAAGAGATCCTAATACACATCCTCTCATACCATCTTCTGCCTTCAGCAGTCATCATAGATCGACAGCGATACGAAGACATCAACATTCCGAGAGGCCCGATCATCAAAGATGGCATGATCAAGAGCTATTCCGACAACGACCTCCACACTGGAGCGTGCATGCACCAGCACGAAGAATGGAGACTGAGACTTCGAACATTGTCTGCTTCAGCCAAGACGAGTCGACAGTTCCACCGCCTGACCATCACTTTGCTCTATCAAGTCTACCCAGGTCAAATACTTGTCAAGCCGGACCTCTTCCTCAGATCGTTGAATAAACGACCAGACCTCGCTCTTCTCGTCAAGGAACTCGTGCTAGATCCCTGGGATGCTTTCAACGCCCCCAAGGACTTCACCGCAGCCTTCAACGCCCTCATGATACGCTCGCCCAACTTCTCCGCGCTCCAGCTCCTCGAACAGACCGCCAAAACCTGGAACGACGAACCGCACGCCCTCCTTCTCCTCTTTCGCTTCCCGCAAATTCACACTCTCTCTTTGGCCACCCCACCCGTCGCCGGCGATGATTCAGCCATGTCCGCACTCCTGAATCAGCTCCGACGACTGGGACCCAACACCCTCGGCCGCACACCTTCGGAAACTTTCGATCCAAGCAATGACCATCTCCCCTCCGCCAGTTGAAGACTCTCTCTCTCCATCACGCCGAACACCACTACCTACGCAAACTCGAACCCCTTGCACAATTCCTCCGTCTCCTTACCCTCCGCTCTCTGACCATCCACCGCTTCTGGTCCGGCGCCGAAGTCCTCGCCCATGTGGGACACGTCCACCACCTCACGCTATGGCGCTGTAGTCTGGAATCCGAAAAGCTACTCCGCGCTCTCCGCCGTTGCAGGGGAGTTGCGATCACTGACTATCATTTTCCCTGGATGTACGAGTATGCTGGGCAAGTTGCGGCCGGTGACGGATCATTTTTTTGATTTGAAAAAAGTCGGGAGATGTGATTCGCACCCAACTGACGAATTTGGAAATACTGCGACTGGATGACCGAGAAGTGGATGTGTTGCGTCCCTCTCCTCTCGGTTCACTCAGAGACGGGCCTGCATTGGAGCAGTTGGCGGTCAATGAGGGATGTCTCGAAGCCTACCTTGATGCGGGAGAAGGTGGTGGAGATGTTGCGGTCTGAGTTGGGAACGGTTCCCGAGTTGGAGAGTATTCACATCGATACGCCTCTGGAGTTCGGGAGGGATGTTGAGCGATCTGGATGGAGCTGTGATAGAGTTGTCGGTGATGAGATGGTGAGTCGACCGAGTATTGTTGCGGATTCGTTGATGAAGCCGGAGGAGAAGAGGGTTTGGGAGAACACGCAGGAGGAGAGGGTCGGTTGTGTTGAGGAGGAAGCGAGGGAGGATCACGACTTGCGATTGTGAGTCGAATGAATATCCGCTACATCGTCAGTAAACGTCGCTGTTCTGCGGAAGAAGCACGTTACAGCCACCTTGCGGATACACAGTCCATGTCTTTCAGACACATGCCCGACATGCACAACACATCGTCTTTCCTCTCCTCTTATGAATTCCGACCGCTCCCACCACCGCTTCCACCACTCGTCCTCGCCCTCTCCCCTCCACTACCCGCCTCGCTCTTCGAACCCGCGACTGGCTCCGGTTTTCCCTCTTTCGGTTTACTGATTTCCTGATTCGCGGGACTGACGTTCAAAGGGTTCTCCGATTCCTATGGCAGGGATACCCTCGTTAGCCATGAAACACCAAACCTGAAACCGAGAAAGTGTATAACATACCCCTCCGGCCTCTTTCTTTGCACTGTCATATTCCTCTTCCGGTCTCGTCTTGTCGGGCGAGAAAGCTGCATCATCGACTGTGGAGGAGGCGCCGTCGCCGCCGGATTTGGAGTACTCGGTTGATTCGGTGGAGATGGAGTCGCGGTCTTCGGCACCCTTTTTAGCGGAGCGGAGGGATGTTGTGGTGTAGTTGCTCGAGGCTGCTAGTCGAGATGTTTGGCCGGTTGCGAAGGGTGTTCGGCGGAGGGAGGTTTGGCGGAGGGTGCGGGCGAACATTGCGAACGGTTGTGATGTGTTTGGTGTCGACAGGTATGGTGGAGGTTTTCTGTGGTAGAGGTGAGGTCGAAAGAAGAATCTTTGAATGGTTGTGTCCACAATCCTAAGGTCATCATCAGCTGCATCATGATGTTCAAAGAGCTCAAGGTGACATCACTGACGACAGGTACGCGGAGTCGACTCCGTCGCTCTTTCTGTGGGGTAAAATGATTGAAGGGATCTTGCCCGACGACACGATCCTTTTCGGTACGGAATACGACATGCGGCGATGAAGTCAAAGCGGAGACGATGCGAGGTCGAGTATTTATTCGCTGTTTGCACGACCTACAGGGCCCAACTAGCTGCGAATCATGAAGGTCACTGACCGTAGCATGTCGTCTCCAAGAGGCCGTATCAGAACCGTTGCATAGTCCCTCCCATAGCAGTGATGGCTTCGCCACACGAACACACCATGTTGCATGGCGGATACGACGGAACCCAATACGCCACTCGATCAAATGTAGATTGTCCCAGTAAACTTCCGATTGGCACCACCCTTCAGACTGTCCGGTCCGGCACCCTTCTTCGGCCCAATCTTCGCGACCAAGTACGGTCCAAACCCATTGAGCGTAGCATACGCCTCAAAAGCAGGAAATTCATCGACCTTGCCTTCAAATTTGACCAGCCTCTTGACGCGGTCGACTGTCAACGTCCCCACGACATCGATGTTCGGCGCGATGACCAGCGGATTGTTGGCCTTGCCCACGTAGTTCAACACGACCTTCTTCGTCGAACCCGATTTGAGCGTGAACTTCATGTCCTTCGTGCTCGCCGTGCCGCGTTTCTTGACCTTGCCATCGTCGCAGTCGACTTTGAGCGTTTGTCCGCACCGGTGGATGTGCGACCAGGTGTACTTCTTCGCGCTGATGCTCACTGAAGCTTGGGAGTGCATGCGTGCGGAGGCGGAGATGGAGCTTGCAAAGGTGCGTTGATCGGTGGCGAAGCAGCCACCGGATTTGGGAAGCCATTCAAGCCATTGCCAGAGACCGCTGAGCATGGTCTCGCCCGGATGTTTGGGCCATGGGTGGGTGACGTCCGCGACGTCTTTCGGGATGAAGGCTTTGATCCAGAAGACCACGTCGACTTGAGAGCTGTCCCAGCGAGGTGAAAGTTCGGGGGATGGCGTGGCCGGATCGCCAATGTTGGCATGGGCGAAGGTAACAGCGAGTGCCGGAAGGAGATAGATTGAGGAGCGCATGTCTGTCTGTGAGGAAATTTGGAAGTGTCTTCCGAAATGTCGTGGTCGGTTGACTATCGAGCTGAGTGCACCGTCTCCGCTCTTATTTATGTTCAGCAGCGACAACGATCAAGAGATCTCCTTCATGCATACCGTCAGACCGGTCATCCCAGGCGAAGCACGCTAGACCAGGCAGAAAATCACTCAGTGCACGCATTGAGACCAGAACGGGCACCGCGAAGAAGTCCGTTGCAGCGCCAAGGTATTGTCTTTCAATGCGATGGGTTGAGCGTGATCGTTTGTGTGACGCAAATGCAAAGTGGCGTCGTCTGGACTCCCTCCGACTTTCGATGATTGGGTCGTGCTCTCTCGTTGTGTGACCCGGAGGATTCACGGTGTAGCTGGCCGGAGAATCCGTGGAGGTACGTCTGATCTTCCAATGCGGTATATGTTCGTGCAGTATCGTGCTCCCAACGGTAGGTGCCACCAAGCAGCTGTCCGCATTACGTTCTTCACTTCTGCAACGCCAACCCTTGACGCTTCGTTCCTCCTGCATCACACTTCCATCCACTCATCCTCCTCCTCAACCACTGCCCGATTCTCCTGCCCTTGTTCAATCAGGTCAGGATTCGGCGCCGTCCAGAGCGGAATCTGCTCAACCCAATCCTCCACGTAACCCTGCTCTTTCATCTGTTCCTGTTTCTCCACAGCCACAATATCTGCCGCCAGAGTCACAATCTCCGTGACACTCCACTCGGTCAATACGCCATGCTGGACGCAGTACGTTTTGAAGATGTCCTGGTAGACATGCGGTCCTGCGTACGCTTTGAGGCCGGCTTCTAAAGCTGCAACTTCATGTTCGGGTCGAATCTTTGCTCTGGCCGCCGTCGTCTTGCTCGGAGGCGGTCCAACGCGTGGTGTGAAGAGTGCAATCCTCTCGAAGGGCTCGCCATTGTGATCGATATCTACGAGAGGCGGGACCGCAAGGTGATCTAGCTTGGCCACAGAGTCGATGATGTATTCGGCGTCTCGGCGTTGCAGGTGCAGTTGCTGCCACTTTTTCTTCTGGTATTGCCTTCGGCGGGCCTCTTCTGCCTCCTCTACCCATCGCTGTTCGCGTTCAGCAGCCAGAATAGCATCTTGAGAACGTTGGCGTGCTAGTTCTTCTCGGCGATTGTGCGAAGCTACGACACCTTGCAACGCAATTCGCACTTCATTGAGAGGAAGCAGGACGCCATTTCTGACCGGTAGCTTCATGTTGAGTCCGTCCGGCTTTTGGTATTTCTCCAACGTTCCTTTCAAATTGACAATAGGACGCATGAGCTGGACGACGAAACGGACATTATCGATCTTGATCGAGGACCGTGTGGATGCGAGGTTGTCCCTCGCTTGGAAGTAATGAATCACCTCTCTCAAGAGTCGGACGAGACTTGGAACGAGGTGGAAGTACATGTTCTCCATCTTGGTTCTGCTCTTGAAGTAGGCTTGGTTGTTGTTCAAATCTAGCAATCCGTCTTCGATGAGGCCCAACTCGTCCATGCATGGCAGTCGATCTGATGATCTACTAGCTGGCTGCTTGAGCTTCTTGCTCGCCTTCTTGCATAGCGTCTCCAAGCGAATGACTTCCGGATCCGCGAGGTCGATCTCAGCGCGCTCGCGCTGCTGACCAGCACGACGCGACCGTCCAATGTCATTGAGTGCCAAGTAGATGTCCTTCAGCCGGGATTCCTGGTCGTATAGTCGTAGACTATCGTCTCGCTCGTCTACCATCGCCTCGTCTTCTGCCGCAGCAGATTTTGAGGAGCCTGTTCCTGGTCTGACGACGTCGCGTGATCTTTGGGATGACTCTGAGCCTTCTGATTGGCCTGGAGCTCGCGCCGTACCAGTCGTAGCTCTGTTCGACGATTCCACTTGCGCTCCTCCATTGGTTTGCTGCTTTAATCGATTGCGCCGAGGCTTCTCCTTTCTGACGACCCGCGTATTTACAGCGTGGCCACGCTGAGTAGTCTGCGCTTCATCCCTATCCTGTTCCTCCACCTCAACAGCCTCGTCCGTAGTGTCTCCTTCGGGATAGAGAGATTGGCGATTTGCTACAGGACCAGATTTGAGACGGGGTACATCTTCAACCCGCGCAGCGCTTTCAACTTGCTCATGACCTACTTTCTCGTCTATAAGGTGGAGCCGTGTAGATCGTCGCGAAGCATGACCATTCTCGCGTTGCTGCTTCTGCCGCTTTTGTGGCGGCTCCTGAGCAATGGCTTTGTTCTCGACGCTCCCCTCCCAGTCATCTGCTCCCGGAGCTGCATTTACTTCCTGATCAGACTCACGCGACTCCTCTTGAGTGTCTCTCACAATTACAGTCTCTGCTGCAGCTTGCTGATCGGCCTCCACTTGGCGCTTCCGCTTTCGCGTCGGCGAGAATTGCGCCGGCTGAGCAGCTCTGGGAAGCAGGACAGGTCTGGGGGACTCATCGAATGCCATCGGATCGCGGGCGGGTCCTTGCAGTTTCCTTTGTCCATGTGGGGCGCTGGGCGCAAGGCGCACATGTCGCTCACTGGGTCGCGTAGGGCGTGTGAGCTTGCCGGTAGATTTTCTCGTAGCAGGTATCGACGGCACAGATTTTCGCTTATCAATCACTGCAAAGGCTTTGGGTGGCTGCCTGACTTCGATTTGCGGTTCATTGTCGTCGCTGGCAAAGCCCGCGCCATCAGCGTCTGGCAGGTCGGCGCCTAGATTCCTTATCATGCCGTCGGATTCGGAAACAAGCGGACTGTCGTCGTCCTGCATGTTGATATTCGCTCCAACGGGAACGATGTCGAGTTCATGTGCTCAATATTTCATTTCTTCGGATACGTGGAATTTCGAAGCTGACAACACAACGAGGAGGAGGTTGCCAGGGAGTGGAAGTAGCTCCGGCGCTAGTCTCTAGCTTGGTTAGTCATCAAACTCTAAATCGAAATCCACGTTTGAGGTTTCATATTCAATCGCGACATTTGCCTCAAGATGAGAAAGTGTTTCCATCAAATTGGCAACAAGAAACAATCGCAGCGCAAGCTCCCAGAAAGAGACCAATGGCTGTGCAACCAGCGCCGGGCTCACTGTCCCGCCTTCAAAACATCTCTCAGCACGAGTTCTCAACACCAGTCAAGAAGATCAACGACGGTGATGACCTGAACTTCTTCCTTTCATCACTGGCGTACAGGAACTTGATGCAATGGCTTCTTCAACTCACACGATCGATGTTTCCTACCAAAGAAGCCGACGAAAAGTCGATATCAACAAGCACATTGGACTCGCCGCCATCACTCGCGCGAAACGTTCTTCGTCTTCAACAGATGCTGTCAAGTTTAACGGACTTGATAAAACGAGCTCCACCAGATACAGGCCCCAGGAGATTTGGAAATGTGGCGTTCCGGGAATGGTTCCGGATAGCAGAGGAGGACGCCGCCAGTCTACTCGACGAATACCTCGACGGCAGCCAGCTATCCGATCCTGCCAAAGACACACCTCAACGAACAGCTCTCCGCGACGAACTCAAGGTGTACCTTGTCGGTAGCTTCGGCAGCGCGCAAAGACTTGACTACGGAACAGGACATGAGTTGAGTTTTCTCGCATTTCTGGGCTGTCTGTGGAAGATGGGACTCTTCGAAGACGGCGAGGAACAGTCAATTGTGGTCGGAATTATCCAACCGTGAGAAATTTCGCGACCATCCAAACATCACATAACTGACAATTCGTAACAGCTACCTCGCCCTCATGCGCCGCCTCATCCTCACATATACTCTTGAACCCGCCGGCTCCCACGGCGTTTGGGGTCTCGACGACCACTCCTTTGTCCCATACATTTTCGGATCCGCACAGTTTGGTCCCGCCATTACATCCACCTCGCCGATTCCAACTGAAGGTTCCCTCTCCACCGCTCCATCGCCCGCATCCGTGGCCGATAAAACCCTCGTGCGCGACTACGCATCAAGTAACATGTACTTCTCAGCCATCCAATTCATCCACGACGTCAAGCGGGGTCCCTTCTGGGAACACTCACCTGTACTCTACGATATCAGCGGCATCAAAGACGGGTGGGGCAAGATCAACAAGGGTATGTTGAAGATGTACGCTGCGGAGGTTTTGGGCAAGTTTCCGGTTGTGCAGCATTTTCCATTTGGGAGTCTGTGGCGGTGGGAGAGGGATCCGGAAGCGCCGCAGCTAGGTGAGGGATCGCTTCATGCGATGCAGCAGCCGAAGAGTAAGGATGTGCCGCCACCGCCGATGCCGACGAGCTCAGTGGGTACCGCTGCGCCGTGGGCCAAGCAGGGAAGTCAGATGAGTGCCTCGATACCGCAGATGCAAGCTAGCACTGGTATTGCGTCGACTCGAGCTCCGTGGGCTTCGAATGTTGGTGGTGGCGGAAGAGGTCCTACGGCGCCCAGTGCGAACATGCCAGCGCCGGGCCAGAGACGACCCCAGCGGCCAACGGACATGAATGCTACGGCTGCTCCCTGGGCGAAGAGATGATGCTATGACTGGAAGTCAATTGCAGCACAGTATTCACGATTTACGAATTCCGTAGGTACGGCCGTCTGCTAGAAAGAGGCAGAAACCATCGATCAAGATTGGATAGGCCAAACCTTCACAGTGTAGAAGACATACGTACCTGAGGTCCGTCGGCACAGCGCCCGCGAGCAACGACAAAATGTGTCCAATGCGATGCCTATCGTAGACTCACCATGTGTGTCGCGATCTCATTGCACGGAGCCTACCCGACTCTTCATTTTCGCTCGTCTGCACGCGAGCACTGCATGCCCTCCTCTCCGCTCGCCCACAGACCGCGGCGAATGGCGAGGTGAACATGCCTAAGCAGACCCGTCCACGCCAAACGTCTCAAGCATTTTCCTTGCTGGTCAAGCATCGTCGAGTACCCATCGGTCGATCACATCAAGCCATGTCAACAAGCAATGCAATTGCATTCTTTTCTCCTTCTCCTTCTCTTTCTATTTCCTTTGCCGTCGATGTAGGAAAGACTTTGATGATCCACGTGGCATATGGCTTTTGCTCTGGCGAACGCCCAAATTTACGACGACCAGGCTCATGATAGTTGATGGTTGTGCCGACCTTTCCTCGATCCCGGAACCACCAGTGCGAATGTGGCCATCTCGAGCCGTACGTGACAATGCCACTTCACAGTTCAAATGTGGCCGAGTTGCTGGAAGTTGACCTCCGAGCGTGCAAGGGCACTTGTCCACTTGACTGCTGACGAAACGTGGCGGAAGAGGTCGCTGATGGTATGCCAAGGATCAGTGGACGAGATTGTCGTTGATGGCATGCGGTCGGCGCGATCAACTCAGGATTGTCGTTGTCGCGATCCAATAATCAAGTCTTCAGGAAAGGTTCTTCACACGCTTTCCTTTGCTCCCTGGCCCTGTCCTTGTTCTCTATGCGCTCGGATGCATGGTGGTGGAGACGTGCTCCCTTCAACGTTTCGATACAAGAACGCTGACAGATACACCTCGAATGCTTCCTCCCGAAACTCGTTTCGCGCAGTGAGAGCAGACCTGGGGAATCTGGAGAGAAGAAGGCCCGTTTCCTCCACAATCTCAAAGTGGATTTGTTGGGGAGGAGTGGATCGATGTCGCGGGTGAGCAGATCGATGGAACCGAGAAAATGGTTGATGCGCCGGTGTCATTCCCCATGGGCCATGGCAGATTCGGGATTCTCTGCGAACTCCGGGTTCTTGGCTCCAAGGTTGACTGCACTCTCTTGGAGTCTTGGCCTCTGTGACCGCCCTCGCTCAATTCTACAGTGCCCGTCCAATCCAGACCATTCCATCGATCTGGACGCAAAAGCCATGGCGTCCAAGCACGACGACATATGCTCTTCTCAGTCATCGCCTTCACTCAACACCGTTGAGCCGTGAACGCTACACTTCGGCGTCCCGTCGGCGAAATCTAAAGACAACTGACCTGCCCTGCATATTCCCAGCCCTTGCCTTGGACCTGCGGAATGCCGCCGACTGGGCGTTGAAAAGGCGTGAACCAAAGCTCAGCCTGCGCTTTCGGCGGAGTGGCGTCGGTGAGATGGCATTCACAGGTCAAACCTCGCTTTGGCTGCGAGACTCGGAGCATACCGTCGCGACCAATAGGAGCAGTGAGCAGATCATCCTGGCCGTGAATCGCAGCAAGTAGGGCCGAATCCTGGTCGCCGAGGCGGCTGAAGAAGAACGCTAGAAGCACGCTAGAAGGCGTGGAGGAGCACGAAAAAAAAGCATGGGTGCAGGATGCTGGTTCCGACTTCCAGTCAGTCCCCGCTTGGTGCCGTCCTTCCTCGTTCTGCGACCCGTTGGACCTTGTTCTTCACGCCTTCGATGGCGCTACGCTAGAAGGCCGGAGGAGCCGGAAGTCGGTAATTGCAGGCGTTCGCTAGAGTGCTGACGGCGTCGACTACGCTTCTCAACTACGCCTATGCGACAAGACGAGGCGGTGGGTGAGATGAGGTTGAGGATGAGGGCGACGAGCTGAGAAGCGTGTGATTGCTGTGATCGCCGGTCACAGCGCGGCCGGATGGACACCTGCAAGTGCGAAGGGCGAGGAGAAGGTTTGTTCCCCGCACGGAGGGCGAAGAAGCAAATCTGTGAAATCTGGAGTGCAGATACGATGATCATGGAGGCCAAGACTTTCCGATGGGAGCAGAGTTCTACGAACCAACCATACATACCTCTTCGCCTGCACGTCGCGTATGGTCGGCCAATGACGATTATCCCGATGTCGCAGATCAGTCCGAAGCATCGTGAAAGATGCCCACATCCGCGAGAGACGTGCGCGCTTGCTTGACCCTCTCCTGTCGACTTCTTCGACGATCCAGAATCGAGAAAAGGCAGGGCACGATCAAATCGCCTGTTCGCAACCAAGGGCCGCACGAGAGCAATCGCGAAGATTGGGTTGAATTGATCTAGGACGGCTTTCATGGCAGACGAGAAGACGTTGACAAGCCACACTTCCAGTTTCCCGCCAATTCTTCCCCAGGGGACATGGTGGCAGGTTGTAGATTGTGGCACGTTCGCCCTACGCACCCTGCACCAAATCCCCATGGGCAAATGTGGGCATCACCATGGAAGCGTTGTACCACGGTCGGCACGGATCATGCAGCCGGCTCCTGACGGTCGAGAAGCAAGCGGCAGCGTGTGTAGTGTGTAGCGAGCCGACCTCGGTGCCAGCTCGACCAACGAGAACCCTCGAACACAGAACATACGTCAAAGTCTATCTGCTACGGACCGATTGAAGTGGGTTCTCCCCGGACAGGCTGCAGGTTCGAGAGCCGCACGATGAACTCTGGATGCGACTATGCACCAAGCGGGGTTAACCCCAGCGGCGTAGCGTCAAACTCTCTCTTGCCGTCTGGTCGAGATTCCAGAAGATGGAGAAAAACGTGCCACTAGCCTGGTTTGGGGTATACAGAGCAGCAGAACCAATCCATGGTGGTTGATACGAGACGCATATAAGGCTTGAGGGATGCCCGTCGAGACACATTTCATCCCATCATCATACATCCTACCAACTCAATCAACCCGGTCATCCGTACCAACGGTCTGTCCTTCGTTCATTCCATCGATTGCACTACCCCATCCTCATCCACATACCTTCATCCAACAACACCTCACACCATTCCTTCACAATGGCTGGCGGTGGTGTTCCAACCGACGCTCCTCAGGTGGCTGGCGGCTACTTGACCGGACGCAAGCTCATCTTCCCGCTCTGCCTGGTCATCTCTCTCTTCTTCCTCTGGGGTTTCTCCTACGGTCTCCTCGATGTGCTCAACAAGCACTTCCAGGATGTCCTCGACATCACCAGGCTCGAGTCCACTGGTCTCCAAGTCATGTACTTTGGCGGTGGTTACCTCTGCTTCTCGCCCGTCGCCGCTGAGGTCATGAAGCGCAAGGGTTACAAGTTCACCATCATCATGGGTCTCTGCCTCTACTCCATCGGCGCTGTCATGTTCTGGCCCACTGCCCATTTCGCCTCTGAGGATACCAAGACCGCGACATTCGGTGGCTTCCTCGCCTGCACATTCGTCATCGCCTGTGGTCTCGCAACCCTTGAAACCTCGGCCAACTCTTACGCAGTTGTCATTGGCGATCCATCCTACGCTTCTGCTCGTCTCCAATTCTGCCAGTCCTGGAACGGTGTCGCCTCCTTCGTCGGTCCCCTCATCGCCTCCAAAGCTTTCTTCGCCGAGGGCAACGACAACCTCACCAACGTGCAGTATGTCTATCTGGCCGTCGCCTGTGCCGGTGCTGCCGTGGCTTTGTTATTCGTATTCGCGTCCCTCCCCGAAGTCGCAGAGGGTGCTAAACGCGCTGGCTCCATTGTCGGCGGCGACAGCATCGACGGTTTCGGCGAACTCATGCAGGACAAGCCTCTTTACAAGGAGTACAACATGATCTTCGGCTTCGTTGCTCAGTTCTGCTACGTCGGCTCCCAGGTCGCATGCGGAACCTTCTTCATCAACTACGCCACGGACAACGCCTCATTTTCGAAGACTCAGGCTTCGCAGATGTTGTCCTACGCCTTGATCACCTTCACCGTCGGCCGCTTCATCGCCACCGCTCTCGCAACCATCTTCGAGTCGAACTTCCTCCTGGTCATTTACAGCTCCCTCGCCATCGCTCTGACCGCCTACGTCTCCGCCTCGGGCGGCACATCCGGCGTGGCCGTCTTGATCGTCGTTTTCTTCTTCATGGCGCCCATGTACCCCTGCATCTTCACCCTCGGAACCGCCAACCTTGGCAGGAACACCCGTCGCGGAGCTGGTATCCTCGTCATGGGCGTGTCTGGAGGAGCCGTCTTCGCTCCTATCCAGGGCGCCATTGCCGATGCCTCCAGCACCGAGCTATCCTACGTCGTGCCAACCATCGGCTTTGTCGTTGTTCTCGCTTACGTCGGCTTCCACTGGTTCCGCCACGGCATGCACATCATGCGAATCAAGGGCGAGAAGGTCATTGCTACTTCGCTCGAGGGTGGTGCGGTCGGTGGTGTTGTGCAGACTGTTCACTACGACGAGAAGCGTCTGTCCGTTGTCGATGTTCAGGAGGGTCGCAGGTCGTCGGTCGTCAACGGTGCCACTGGTGGCTTCGCCCCAGTCAAGTACTAGATGTGTGTCCTGGAAGGTAAAACAGTACCAGCTGCATGAAACGGTGTTTGGGATTTCCAGCATTTACGGATGGTCGGAAGAAGTATTTTGATTGTACATACCCCAATTACGACGATGAAATGTCTTTGCTTTACTTCTGCCTTCCCATCCTCCATTCTACCTCCACTTCGTGATCAAGTCTCCTCTCCAATCGAGTTGATCACTGACGCCCAAGGACAGAAGTACCCTTCGAGGCCGACTGCACCCTCTCTTCTTACTTGTCCGAGTCGTTGGGTAGCAGAATGAAAGAGCAGCGGTCGACATCCCAGACGCCCACAGCAAACGGCGGTGTCTTGCCAGCGTGTCGGTACGAATGTTCGACGTGTTCTTGTTAACTTACCTATACGACTATATAGCTCGTTCTGCCACCTTATCTGTACGACTATCTAAAGTGTGTTGCCGACGTGTCTGCACGACTATTTGGCATGTCCTGCTCCTCGTACATGCACGGCTATTTTGCACGTCCTACAAGCTTGACTGTACGACTTTGTAGCGTGTCCTGCTAAATTGCCTGCACGCCTAGTTAGCACGTCCTGCTATCTTACCTGCACGAGTCCGTCAGGACTTCTTAGCTTGCTCTGCTATCTGACCTGCACGCTTATTGAGCATGGCCTGTCATCTTGTCATGACGCCTAGTTAGTACATACGGCCACCTTGCCTGAACGCCTAGATAATACGCCTCCTATGTTGTCCACAAAGTACGTAGCCTGCATTCGTGGGACTTTCGATTACTTCCGGGGATTCGGCTCTCGTTTTCCTGCCGTGCCTTGTCTTTCGGAGATCGAAGTACGCCGTGTCAAAGACCTCCTCACTCCTGGTTGACCTCTGCTGTGATTCGACTACAAAGCGCAGCTTGCATGAGTCTCTGAGTCTCCGAGTCTCTGACCCAATGTCATGCCAACTCCTGCCATTGCAGGTAACGTGCGTATCAATAAAAACGAGCGCACCAAATCACATCGACTTCAAGTTCTCAGTCGTCGGCCTCGTATATGCTGTGTGCCGCGAAGGGAATGTTGGTGTTGACGGCGTGGGTGCGAAGTAGTATGGCCTTCTTCGACTTTCTCAACACTCGTTATGTCTGTATCAGGACAAGTTAATCAGAAATTGAACGGGAACATACCCTCGTAGACGTGGACATTGTCCAGTGTGGGCATCGTTCCACGGTACGACAGCCGAATTCCGCGGAAGTCGTCCGCGACCTTGCCCGCGTCAGCCCTGGTGGTAAAGTTCACGCACATCTTGCTCCATTGCCTCGTGTTGGATTGATTCATTTTGCAGCTCGGGCCCAATGTGATTGCACCACAGGCTATTCATGATGACGATGAAAGTGTGCTTCATACAGCTTGCCATGATCTGGTCGTCGAACGTTGCTTCAGATCCAGGAACCCCTTGAATGGACTGAACATCTCGTACTTGAAGACTTCGAAGCGAGCGTCCCAGAGCTCAGCACGCTCTTGGAGAGTCATGTAATCATACCGACGACCGCGGAAGATGAGGGCGAGTTGGGCTCGAGTCATGATCTGTCTCCTGGAGGCCGCGCGAAGGCTCTCCAGTGTGTCCAGAATTTTATCGCAGCGCTGCAACTCACGATCCTCCAGCTTGGGGCGGACTGATCCCAAAATGTCTTGAAGGTTCCTGGCCATGCTGTATACTCGGTGCGGCTCGCAATAGCCTCCTTCGAATGCTCGATATATGATTTCCAGTCGTCGATGATTCCACGTTGGTCTCGACTGCGGCCGTCAATCTTGTCCGCTTCTCGCGCGCCGCGGCAGTCTCGTTGTCCGGCGCAAGTGAGAGTTGTCTGGACCGGTGGATGTTATTTTTGATGCGCGCCATGGCGTCGTGGCGGAGGACCTCGTGCTTGGCCATCGAGTAAGGGTATTGAGTCTTCGAGGCCGTGGCGATCGAGTTGATCACATTGCCATTGATGGCCTTCATGCCTTCGGTGCTTCTTCCCGGGAACCCGTCCGCGGAGATCTCTTCGTGCACCGCTTCCGTACCCCCAATAAGCATCGTCTGCACCTGCATGTTCATCAGACATTGGTACCGAGTATCGATTATCACGGCGGCTGGTCGGTCAAAACCGGATCCCTCCGCTGTTGTCGTGACAGTGTTAACATTGGGTTTGCGCGCACTGTAATCTTACTCACTCAAGCGTGAGGCGTCGCCCATCTCCGATGGTGGTTCGTAGGTGAGGAACTCGTAGTCTTCGTGTCCCGGAGCAACGCCAGTCTCGGCGGGCAGGTCTGCATTACCATCAAATCGATCATACTCGGCGTAGTGCTCCATGGCGATGGGCTGGCGAAGGTGTGCAAGGGCAGTATCGATCTGGCTGTTGAGGATGGATGATTCAATGTCTGGATTGTCTGGATTGTGGAACTTTCAAGGCGGTCTGAGGCATGTTGGGTGAGGA
This sequence comes from Zymoseptoria brevis, assembly GCA_000983655.1. Taxonomy (NCBI): domain Eukaryota; kingdom Fungi; phylum Ascomycota; class Dothideomycetes; order Mycosphaerellales; family Mycosphaerellaceae; genus Zymoseptoria; species Zymoseptoria brevis. Next base: position 94,324 of record JYJE01002579.1, on the reverse strand, counting down.
AGAGAACGAAGAATCGAGGAGAGAAAGAGGAAGGTGGACGCGTCGCCGTGATCAACTGATATGTGGAGCTTGAATGGTCACGCTGGCATGCGCAAGCAGTGTGTGAACATGTATGCTGGTCATTTGTACCGAAAAGGAGTGAATACTTGCGTCTGAGACTGTTCCTCAAATTGACCTCCGGCTACTTGGCCGAACCCAACACCCTTTGCGGTAGTGCCGTTGTTGTTTGGCCGCCGCGCACCGTACCCTTGGTCACTCAGGCGTGGAGCGTAGCCCTATTGCCGTGGTGGTTCATAGTTCAAGGACTCGTGGTTCTCGTCTCTACGGATTATGCCGGTCTCGGTGAGGAGGTCGGTGATGCCGTGGCGGTCGAGATGGTAGCAGTTCTCCACGACAACGAGCTAGTGAAATTTGATCCGGCGACAAGGTTCGTTCGCCGTCGACCCTCGCCGTAGCATTGATCATACCTTCACACCGTCTTCAAGGTCATCTCTTCTCAAGGCTCGGGTCAACGTCAATATGCCTGGCCTTGATGCGCTGCAGTCGTTTCGGTTCGTTTCGAGAGGCGATCTGCAGTCCATTAATGATCCCAGCGTCGGCCATCCTCCGTCAGTGACCAGTCTCCATCGCACGCACCAAGAAGGCTCCTGTACACCCTAACCAAAGGAAGTACCCTTAACGCGCTCGCTCCCTAACAGACGAAACAGGCTCATTTTGCCCTACCTCTCACCCACAACACCGCCCCCTCGTCCTGCACCCTCCACCCTTCTCTCTTCAACATGCCTCCAACAGCAGGTCCCAATCTTCCCTTCCCACCCACACTATGCGTGCCCCTTCCAACCACGACTCTGTATCCTTCGCTTCTCCCTTCCGCTCCCACCCGTCCATTCACTCTATGTTCGCCCAACCCATTCCACCAACCTTCAACCCTCTCCCTGGCAATCCTCACTCCATTTAGCACATCGATTCCGTGCAGGTCCACGCTTGTCGCGGTCGATTGGCTGGAAGCGAGATGATCTGCCGCAGAAGCAGTGGCGGCAGAGGAGAGGGAGGAGTAATTGGAAGCTTCTTGATGGTAGTAAGCCGCCGCGCCAGACATGAGGCGATTGGACTTGGCGCGACGATGTGCGGCGCGGGCTTGTTCAAGTGCGAGTGAGCGAGATTGCGCATAGGTTCCGGCGAGAGCGGTGGAGTCGGCGTGGGAGATGGACGAGACTGGCCGCGACGATCTGATGGGCAGATGGTCGTCGTCGGAGAAGTCGAGATTCGGTTTGGTGTATTGCGGGATGATTTGGATTCCTCCTCCAGTTGTTGGAGGCGAGGGCGGTCGGGTCAGGGCGGCTGCAAGGTCGCTAGCGGTGGCAAGAGATGGATGGGTGGTGAAAACGAGGGCATTGATGTAGGATTGCGATAAAGAGGAGAAGTCGGATTGTAGGTCGTGGGCGTTGGCGATCATGAGAGGATCGGAGAGTGGTTGGCTGAAGTCGTCTGCGCGTTCGAGCTTGAGGATGGCGGCGATGGTTTTGGGAAGGGAATAGTTGTTTTTGCTGTACATCGATGCGATAGTCGCGCGCGGTGTTGAGACTCGCGATGCGATGAAATCGATGTCTTGAGTGGAAGACTGCCATCGGTTCGTGCTCGGAGCGGGAGATCCTTCTGGAGTGGAGGATGCGCTGTTGATGTCGCGGACTCGGAGCGCCTTCTGCCGGTTCTTACCCTTTCGACCTCTTCGGTGGATGTTCTCCTCTGAGAAGGCGTCGATACCCTTAGTCGAGACTTTCTTCTCGTCGGAGCTGCCTTCAGTGTCGTTGAGATAGACATGGTTGAGCAGTTCTTCCATCGCAGGGTGCCATTTCCAATTGCACTTCTTGAGAGTGTGTTGCACGCTGTATCGAGTCACGCGACCCTCAAACACGGCGACGAGAGTGGAGATCTTATCCTCCTCGCTCAGGTTCTCCAAGTCTTCTGTGCTGCCATTCTCTGAGCCGTCATATGCCGAATGCTCCAAGTTTAACGAAGCGATCCCATGTGATAGACTCGACAAGTCCGTTGCTCTCGATAATGATGCGCTGTCTCGACCCGACTCAGCTCGCTCGTCGACACTGCAATGCTCTTTTCCGCCTGTCCCTGAGGCATCAAACCCGAGCTCTTCTTCCAACAACGCCGACTCCTTCAACGGATCCAATGTGGCTCTTGCTTCTTGTACATTGCTCTCTTCGGTCAAATCGTAGTCGGAAAGGATCGCGGAAAGCAGCGCAGGGTCTAAAGGAGGACAATACTCGGACTGTACGTCGTAGAACTGTTAGCAGACTGTCTGTCGCGAGAGAGCTTGTCGGAATTACCTCGAGTCTGCCAAAGGCATCTTCAACCATCCTCAATGCTCTGGTAAGATGTTGTCGGCTGTGGTGTCAAAGGAATCATACTACCCGCTCGTAGGAAGGCATTGGAGAGAATTCTAGGGGAGTATTGCGCAGGCATCGACAATGTGTATGAAGGGGAAGATCTGGACATCGAGGAGAAGACGATTTGGTGAATTGGGAGATCGACGCGTAGATGAATGACGATGTAGATCGCGGAGAGGGGTCCGTGGGAGATGGTGGCTGCTGGATCTCCATCTGCCAGACGTCTTGCAACAAAAGTCCATTGGAGTGTATAATGTTGAGCGTGTGAGTGTGTATACGTCCATGCAGATTTATTCGACGGTCGACTCTGCAGTAGTATGCAATACGCAGTACGCAATACGCAATAAGGTAGGCCGATTTCGGCTGTCGTGCTTCCTTCCAAAGCTCCTCCTGCTCAGCTCCTTCCAGACGTCTAATAGCCATCCCGCTGACTGTTGCTCAGACGAATCGTTTCGAAGTGACAAGGTCTTCATCGATTCCTCTCTTAGTACACTGCTGCCGGTCAAAAACTCCATCAAGAGAGCCAATATGTCTTCCCACTCCACGGTGGTACCCAACGAGGCAACTCTAGTCCCACATTTCAAAGCAAAAGAAGCAAAAGAGGACTCTTCAACCATCCAAGCCCTGATCCAAACCCTCTCCATGCTCCCTCACCCGGAAGGCGGCTTCTTCGTCGAGACCGACCGCGACTCTCGCCGCGTGCCAAATCCCTTCGTGTCATCCTCGAACACTTCCACTTCTCTGCTTCCTCTCTCCCCCTCAAACTCCACCCTCCAAGCCAATGATGTGCACGGCACGCACTTCAGGTAGAGCAAGGCGACCGAGGCAGCGAACAACGATCCATCCCTCTTCTCCACTTCAGGTGAAACCTCCTCAACTCGCAGCGCCAGCACAACGATCCACTACCTACTCACCCCGTCCTCTCCCCTCGGCCACTTCCACCGCAACCGCGCGAGAACGGTCCACACCCTGCATAAAGGCCGAGGACGATATGTGATTATCCACGCGGACGAGGTTGCTGCGAAGGATTTCCCAGGTGGATATGCGATGGATGGTGCCGAAGCGGATGGGAAGGAGGACGGCAGGTGGAACGGCAAGGCGAGGGTGGAGAGCTTTGTCGTTGGGCAGAATGTTCGTATCATCTTTTCTTACCTTTACTCGCCGTGTTGCTTTCGTCAAACATACCGCTAATGCATGATATTTAGGTCCAAGCTGGCGAACGCCTTCAGTGGATTGTCGACGGTGGGAAGTACAAGTGCTCATTCTTGCTCCCTGATAAGGAGGGAGGAGAGGACAGCGACGAAGGCCTATTGATCAGCGAGACGGTCGTTCCGGGTTTCGAATTTTGCGATCATGATTTCCTGACGCGGGAGAGGATGGAGGCTTTGGTGAGCGAGGAGCAGAGGGAGGAGATGGGCTGGATGTTGAGGAAAGGATGAGCAGGGAAATGGATGGCAATAGAGGTTTTGGCAGGGGGTATTTGTGAGGGTTGTGTCTAGATCATGAAATATAGAATGTCATACAATTTTGACAATCGCCTCTTTCTTCTCGTGCCATATGTTTGGCAGTTTGCTTCAGTTCTTTACATTCATGTCGTTGTATCCCAATGTGCAAAACATGACGCCGGCGCTGATGCTCTTCTCGTTTCTCTCTTATGCCAATGTTGGGTCTCACTCATCCGGTTCATAGCCCACCCGTTGTTGTATTGCAGAGAGCCGTTTCCCGTACCACAGCATCGACCACCACTTCTCATTTGTCCGCCTCTTGCTCTCGACTTCTCAAGCCCAAAGCTTCCACCACACGCGCTCAACTTTGTCCATCTCGCGGCAATCCTCCAAATCAGAGCTCTCTTCCTTTCACTCGTCGATGCAAGACGATATCAAGCTTCCTCTGAAGTTCCCGTACCCGTACTACTGCCTCCTCTCGCCCCGCCGACTCGTGTCTGTGCCCAGTAGATTCCGAATCCGATCAGACCTAGAACGAGGAAGAGGATGATGATGATAATGGCGATGACGATGTTGCCTTTCATTTCGTCTTGTCGTCGGTGTTGTGGTTGAGGAGCTTTGGACGATCTTGTGTCGTGGAGTTGAAAGGTTTGAGATGGCAATGAGTAAGGTACTGTCGGTATGGATCGGAGTTCGTTCGATGTGATTGGGCTGCGTACTGCCTGGTGCAGCTCGTGGTGCTGTCGATTGGTCGTCTGTCGTTTTTGGTCTTGTCGCAGTCGTTGAGAAGCAATCGTAGCTCTTTTTCAGTCGAAGCCGTCGCGTATATCCAAGCAGTCGATGGTCAATACAATCGATCGAACAACAGTTGAAGGCGTCGGTTCGTTGCTCAAGCCTGTACAGTAACAAGAAACCGTTATATCCACGCCGTTGATGTACAACAGAAAGACGTTTGAACAGGTAAAGGTAGTGAGTTGAAGCAAAGCCACTTCCACTCTTCCATGGCGAGCGGGGGTTTGTTTTGTTGTTGCGTTCCTTACCTGGTCGGAAATCATGGCAGGTTGGTGGTGGCTGGGGATGGCGGGAAAGCGCTCATCGCGACGACTCGCTCACACTGATCGATGATTGAGAGGATGTTCCATCCTTGCAGAGAGCAGTGTGTCACGGCGACTACAGAGCTTGCTGCTGTACAACAAGCTGCGGCGTGCATTTGTCTTCTCCTGGTTGATCTGGATCAAGTCGTGGCTGCTCATCACACGGCGTGAAAGTCTTGGGATCTGGGGGCGGGACGGTTCAACGGCAGGATTCGGAAATATTCCCATGTCATTTTTGGGGGCCAACTTCGCTCTCACACTCCCGCTTTATACTCTCCTCGGTCTTTGTCCTTTTGATATCACCTCCATGCCAGATATACGGCAAGCAGTCTTTACATTTCATTAGAGTTCCCATCGTTCATCTTGTGTCCTGATATACATCATCACTCACGACTAGAATGGCCATCTAAGCCATATACTCCTTGCCATACTGGCTGTCGATCATCATGGCGAACGCCGTGGACATGGACGATCTATTGCTGGAGATGCGACGGACGTTCAGCGTATCTGCAACATCGCCAGGCGCATCTACAGCATCTACAGCATCTCCAGTATCTCCAGCGTTCACGTCGATTGGAATGCCTACAGCATCGACGGGTTCGACAGCGTACACACCATCGCCGGTGTCTACGACATCTACAACCAACCTACCATCACCATCTTTGTCCACCCAGCGATCTCTACCTCCCTTCCATCCTATACCCCTCTCGCAGACTCACACAACCGGCCAGCCTATCCCATCGCCTCCACTCCCTGATCTCATACCGCCCTCAATCCCGCTGCCACCTCACCTGTGCCCTTCGTCCGTCAAAACCTGCTCCCTTCCTTCTGTACTCCTCTCTCCCGATCTGCTACCCTTGATCCTCACTCCACTACTCTCCAACACCAAGATGTTCCTCTCCCTACGCCTCGTATGTCGAACATGGGACGAAGTCATCCGCTCCGCGCCCGGCTTGCGAACGGCCCTCTTCGCATTACCAATGTGGAAACGTCCGGCAGACGACTTCCTTCTGCTAGACCTCGGACTCGGAGCAGTCGGGAGGGGTCTGAGTATCCGCAGAGGGAAGGAGGTGGAAAAGGGATGTTGGGTTGAGGTCAGAATGGGCAAAGCCGCGGCGTTCAAAGTCCTGGGCTCCACGGCGGGCAGGAGGTATTCTGCGGCGGGGAATACGAGGCAAGTCGGCGATGTGGAGCCGAAGGAGGGGCCGACTGGGAGAGCGGTTGAGCAGGGACTGAGGTTAGAGGATCTGTTTGTTACGCAACCGCCGATTTTGGGAATGCAGGCTTTTGTTGAGGAGGTCCCTTCTTCTTGGTTAACGAATGATGGAGGTGAGAGCAAGGTAGCTGTCGTTCCTACGGTTCCAGACGATGAGGACAATCTTCGGGATTTGCCAGCTCCAGTCGCGAAGCTCTCCTGCGACGCGGGCATCACGCTTGGATTTCTTGCGGAGACGACGCTTTCTTTGCTTTCGGGTGGCGATGTTCATCGACGGGTACGCGCGAGAGGAGAGTCCTTCAAGTCTGCAATTGAACCAGAGCAAGAAGATGAGCGGAGAGTGGTTTTCAAGGCGATTGTGTCGTTCTGTGCGCCAAGGGTCGAGGTCAGGAAGAGAGGTGTTGTGAGGACTGTCACCAGTTTTGGCTGAGAGGAGGATTATTGGAAATGGAGGTCCTGAGGACCGGAAAGATGATTGATGTCCGAATATTTGTGATCGAATGACTGGACGAAGAGTGAAAGAATGGAAACTCAGGAGCTTCGCCCAGGAGAAAGCATGATGCGCCCCTTCCTTGAAATCACGGACGTTGAAAAGCGTCTCACGGAGGACGGCTTGCATTCGCTCATGCATCCCCTCATACACATCGTCGACGTTTTTGGGTGGCGCCTTGCGGTATTCCCACGACTTTGGAGTCCACAGGAAGCACCATATCTTTTCACAGGTTCCGGTGAAGAAAGACTTCACTTCCCATGGCCAATCTCACCAGACTGGACGGCAGGAAGCTCCCTTGGAACCATGTGCAAAGTAACAGTAAATGGTCGATTCTATCCTGCCCGGAACGCGACTCCTTGACGCTCGACCGACCTCGACGCATCTTCCTCCCTCTAAACGAACGATCCGAATCTCGCTCATCCTCTCTGCACTCATCTCGACAAATTATAAAACTGCCTGGCCGAAAACCTCATCTCCTGACTTCCCACATCAAACACACTCAACACATTCTTCATGAACACGCCTCCGAGAATACTCAGCCCCTCTCCACTACCCTGCACGCCCATGACGCAGAACCCGACTCCGTTCTCGTCTTGTCCAAGATTGACGATCAAATCCAAGGGGTTTACGAAAAAGACTTTGCCACCGATGCTCACGCCGAACACGGGAGCTTTGGCGCCGCAGTCAACGCGGTGGATGTCGTAGTCAGGGTCGTAGTACGCTGCTGGGGAGAACGCGGCGGCGACGGCCACGGCGACGGTGTTCGGCGCGTAAATCAATGTGGTGCCGGAGTCGACGATGACGTCCGTTTGGGGAGACTGCAACGGAGTTCTGGCCGGGTTGAGATTCGGTACGGCGCTGGTGAAGCGGGCGTTTTGACGGTCGGAGATGGCGAAGCCGTCGATGTCGATGGTGTAGAATTCGTAGACGGGAAGGCCACCGGGACCATTGACTTGAGCTGGGATGACGCGGGTTCGGGCTTGATAGCGGCCTGTTGGGACGTTGGGCACGCCGCCGAGGGATATAACGCCGCCGGCGGAGATGTCTCTGTCCAAGGCGATGGCGAAGACGGGCGCGACGCCGGAGTTGGTGTACATGTTGACGAAGATGGGGTTGTAGAGAACGCGGCCAGTGTTCTTGCCGGTGGCGCCGCGGTAGGCGGAGGTCAGGCTACGGTAGGCGAAGCCGAAGAGGCCTGAGGAGGTCAAGTCGCCGTACCAGGCTGCGACGTCGACGGTCGCGAAGGTCTGGTTGGTCACCACGATACCGGCCATCTCCATGGTTTCGGTGCCGAGCGAGCCGTAGAGATACTCGCCGTCGGCGTAGGAGATGTTGAAGTTTTGATTGGTGATGGGGCGGTACGTGGTGGAGCGAGAGCGATTGTATAGAGGGCCGAACTCGCACGTTGCTTCTTCAACTTGAGTGCCGGACTCCACGTCGAAGCAGCGGAAGTCGGTGGGCGCCAGCCAGGGATCAGCACTGCCAGTGTCGATAACCACGGCGAACTCTTGGCCGCCGACTGTTACGTCTGCGAGGTGCACGTTGCCGCCTTCGACGGCGAGGAGGCCCGTGCTACCAGCCTTGGAGAGAGCATTAGTACTGCTGAGGATGAGGATTGTTGTGATGGAGCGAAGGAGGACTTACCACCGCTCGAGAGACTCCGCCTCTGCTTGCTTTTCTCATGCCCTGGACGAATGTAGAGCTGATGGATGTTCCGTCGACATGTCTCAGCTTCATTGAGCTCGGAACGACCTTCAGTTCGGTCGGTTTGTCGACGAGCCTTGATCCCGAGCCTGCTCCTGGTAGTCGCTCCGGCGCTTCGCGGACGAGCGTGTAGTCACCAAACTGACGCAGGACTTTTGTACCATCGTCAGAGGCTGCGGCTGTGCCCATGAGAAGGTGAAAAAAGAGTAGTCCTAGCATGTTTGCGATAGATTTGGGTTCGTTGAGCGCCTTTGCGAAGAAACGCGAGGTATACGGTCGGGCGAAGCAAGGAGTTGCAGCGAGTGTTCGACCTCCGAATCTCAACACGAAGTCATCTCGATATCAATGAGTGACTGGAGTAGGCGATGGCGATGGCGACGTGATGGTATCCGTGGTGCTCAATGAAAGAGGCACTGAACAGCCGCTGGTCGTATGACACGGAATTTGGATAATGTCACTCTGAGATGGATATTGTTACATGCCGGGCTGCGTTCTGGAATGCTTGGATTACGACCCGGGGCCTGGTGGCTAGATCCATTGGCCGTGGTCTATTCTTCCTTCAATACTCGCGGTGGTGTCAATGTTGCAGTGCTGTCCTGATCTTTTGCAATCTCAATTCCGGAGCCCAATGTTCTGAACACAAGGTGCTTCGCGGCGGAAGCGCTGCTACCTCGTCTGGTCAAGATGTCTTTCCATCTGGAGGCACGAGCGATGTCGCTACGGTCTGGGAAACGTCCGTCGCTGGTCGGCATCGATGGTCCAACTGTCTGTTCACTCGATCCACGCAAGATCCAGACATCGCTACGCGGAGGAAACCGCTGAAACGCAGGCTTCAGCGCCTCCTTAATTGTCGCCCGTCTTTGAAAATGCCAACGATCTCAGGCACCGTTGAGATTGTGGTTATCCGTTGTGACAATTCAACTCTTTCTGCGAGCATCAGCCCATGCTGCCACATCATCGACTATCCGGCTCTTTCCACATGGAGAACGCTCTCTCGTTGCACAATCAAGCATTGTGAACACAACGTCCTTGGAGCTCTCGCAAGGCTGTACAGGCACGTCGTTGGTCCATACGACATTGATCGTTCTTCCTGCTACGGTTGTCTTCGCTGTACTTGGTTGTCTCCTGCTCTTCTTCTCCGCCTTAATGGCCCGATCTCGACCACATGGATTGTCCAAACCCGTGAATCTTGCTCTTCAGGATCAAATCGATCGATGCGGCCGTCCTCGCTCTTACAGATGCTCTTCAGAACCATTGGCGTTATTGTAGCTTGCCTATCCTTCTCTTGCGACTTCTCGGCGTGTGTCGGCGGCTCGTTGGCATGATTTGGAGCATCGTTCTACGACATCGACTGGCAGATTGCGGTCTCTCTGCTTGACTTTGTCGCGTTCGCGGTCGAGCTCGTTAAGCTGCACTCCGCTCTCGAGTAGCAGGTTGCTGGTGTGGGATCGACAAGAGATTCGTGCTTTATACATCGTCATGTCAGCACGTGTCTCCTTGCACATGTCTGCGTTACGAGCACGAAACGAGGCTGCGTGAATCGCACGAGGCCACGAAACAGTGTCACACTCCGTGTTGGCGCAATCCCAACCACAGAGCCATAGCGTTGGTCTCTCGGGCCAAGCACGTGAATACTTGCTTGTCTGTTGTCTTGCGACGGGTCCGAACCATGTCCCCTTGTTGCAACGGCCAGCAAAGGCGTGTTCTGAACTCGACTAGAGGCGGCCTAACTTCGCCTTTCTCAAGTTTGGAGGCCTTGATGGTCTGGCTTGTCCGAAGTGTCCAACAGTCCCACCTTGTCTGTTCCCGTCCTGAGCCTCGGTCGACTCCTCTTTGTCTCTCCGCAGCTCTTGACTCCTCTTTGTTCGTGGCTCGGGCTACCAAGGGGTAGCTCTGCTACCTCCCGAGTTGTTTCAGAGCAACTGGCCTCGATCGTTGGCTGGAGTTGCTTGCGGCTAGGCTGAATACTCATCGACGACTGTATGTGTCTCAGCGGAGCTCGCATCATTGTGATGTCCATGAGGCTTGTCGAGGCGAGTCTCTTACTTCATGAGGTTGTCGAAAACGTCCTCGAGGCTCTCGCTCGTTGGCGCTGCTCGTTCAATGGTCGAACGTGCTGCTTAATCACGAGATCTCAACGCCTGTGGCTCTGATCAGTGTGTGAACACTCACGAGTCTTCCAAAACTGTCTCTGTTCCCACCTGAGCTTTTTTGGCGCTGCTATCACGAAGCGTTCTCTGACGCTGCTGGAGAAAGACTGGCCTGGCTTCTCTTCGAACGTGTATCTTCACAACCGCAGCTCTTGTCGGATTCCCATCGTACAGGAGGCCTTTGATGTTGTCTCTGCTCTCCCTTCGCGTCGGCTGCTCGTGCCAGGAGTACGTGATCGTCGGCGCTGGTCGAGAGACTGTTGGGCTCGCTCCTCGACGACGAGTACCTCAACCCACATGACTCTTCAAGATCTCGCAAAGTGCATGAGGCTTCTGAAGCTGTCTCCGCTCCTTCTGAGGTCAATTTGACACGCCAGCACCCGTTGTGTCGCCGCCGCTGCTTGCCAGACGGCTGAGCTGACTCTTCAACGACGAGTGTAACGATCCACCCAGATGTTCTCGCTCCAAAATCGTTCAAGAGGCTTCTCATGCTCCCTAGTCGTTCTCCAGGTCGTGGGGTGTTGCCATACTTTCCCTTTTCCCAGCGTGGCTCGATGTACGGCCGGTCTGGCTCTCCAACGTCCTGTATCACAACCTGCACAGCTTTTGTTCCCCAGTGTCGTGGATGAAGCGTTCATGGTGGAGTCTGATCGTTCTCGAGTTCATTTCGTCGTGCTCGAGCCCCACGTGGGCGGTTATGATCGATGGAAAGCTGGGCTTGAGGCTATCGGACGACCTGGACAACGATGTCCTCGGGTGATGAGGATTACGACACAACGTATCGATTGCTGTGGTCTTGAAGATGGTTCTCGTATGTCGTGGAGGTCGTATCTGTATTGTGACGGTCAGTGGAGTCTTCTTTGTGGCTTCAGCTGTCGCGCATGGCTGCGTGCGTTGACGCAGCTGGAGTGCTGCCTCTCGCTGGCACGACACGAGAGCCTTCTGGACATCGAAGACGAAGAGACGAACAAGTGTAATAACGCCGAGAGGATCGCTGCCAGTGGTACATAGCTTGATGTTATGGCATGCTCAGACACATTCAGTTGGGCATCGACCGGACGGTGTACGAAGAACGCCACGAAACTATCGCGATAACGAAGGCGACGAGCTTACCAGCATCAGACATGTCACAGACAGAGGACGAGGCACGAATGAGACGGGAGGAAGCATGTCAAATGTGTTCATTCGACTGCGTTTCTTAGAGCATGTTGCGCGCCGGCCATGCTTGCTCCTCCATTGCGGTCACCGGTGAGATGTATGGTGCCGACGAGCATGATGTGAACTCCCCCAATAACGCCGTTCTGTCTGCCCGATGCTTGCCGAACGCCCGCTAAGATGCCATGATGCTTGATGCAAGAGACAAAGGAAAAGTCGTGACTGTTGGTGGATGAAGAATGCTTCACCACACGGTGTAGCCGCCGTCGATGATCGAGTCACTGCCCGTCATGTACGCGGAGGCGTCCGAGGCGAGGTAGACTGCCAAGCCGTTGAGGTCAGACACCGCCCCGAGGCGCTTCTGTGGAGTCTGGGCGACCCAGATTTTCTTCTGAGCATCGAGCGCGGGAACGCGGTTCAGCGCGGTGTCCATATAGCCGGGGCTGATGGTGTTGACGCGAATGGCATGCGGGGCCCACTCAGCCGCGAGGCACTTGGTGAGCATGATGACGGCGGCCTTGGAAGCATTGTACGCGCACTGGGGCTGGGGGTAGTTCACAATCGTGCCCGACATGGACGCGATGTTGACGATGGATCCGCCCTCTCCTCCCTTGATCATCTCGCGTGCCACGGCCTGGTTGAGCACGAAGCAGCCGATGAGGTTGACATCAATCGTCTTGCGAAATGCCTGGCCGTCGTAGAGCTCGGCGGGAATGTTCGACCTGCTTGATGTCAATTGATGGCCAATGATGAAGATGAAGGAAGACGTACTCCGCAATGCCGGCCGAGTTGACCAGCACGTTGATGCCGCCGAAAGTCTGAGCGACCTGGGTGACAGCGGCCTGGATGTCCTCGTCGTTGCGAAGATCCACCTTCACGAAGATCACCTTCACGCCGGTCTGATCCTGGAGATCCTGCGCAGCCTGGACACCAGCCTCCTCGTTGACATCGAAGAGAGCGATGTTGTCGACTCCAGCCTCAGCCAGAGCTTGCGCCATGTTCAGGCCGAGTCCACGAGCACCACTGCAAAAGAGTTAGTCATGTGAAGGGAGGTGATGGACATATGATGAGCAACGTACCCGGAGACGATCGCAGTCTTGCCGGCGAGGGTGAATTGCTTCATGGTAGTGGGAAGAGCCTCGCGGACCTTGGCCGGGAGACCGGAAGCGATGTACGGCACATCAGCTGCGACGGTCGGAGCAGCGGCGTCGACGTCAACTTCGACATTCTCCTGAACGCGCTTGCCGTCCTCGAAGTGGGTCACCTTGATGTTAGGGTTGGTAATCGTCTGTGAGTGCTGCAGCTTGTTCTGAGAAGTGGTGGTGATGGCACGCATCTGCTGAGGCGCGCTGCCGTGGATGATGTGGGCCGGCGAGCTGCGAAGAGCCTTGACGGCGACGCGGCGAGGGAGCATCATGAAAGACATGATGGCGGTGATGGTTGAGTGAGTTGAAGGAGCGTGTGTAGGTCTTGTTGATGAAGGTCTTGATGATTGATGGTTGTGTCGGATGGTAGATGAGAAAGAGCGGTGTTCAAGTCGAAGAGATGGTTTGGAAAAGCTCGACGAATTGTTTTGTAGACTTGAGTGCGGGCTTGGCCGCTGTCACGGGGCTTCCGCGTTTGCAGCTGATTGAGGCAAGAACGAAAGGTGGTCTCCAGGTGAGTGGGGGAGGTGTGTACTGAGGCAGCGCAACGACCTGGCAACGGGGGAAACGCAAGAACTGGGGAGGAGGTGGCGGATGGTGTCGAGGAGGAGGTCACAATTATAGTTATACCTCCAGGGAGGCGTTTCTGCTAGCAGGTAGCGGCCACTGGCACCGAGGATGTGCTGACGCTAACTGTGTTGCTCGCATGGTGGTGTTCTTCGGAACGACCGTTGACCCTCGTCTTAGGTGAGCGGACGAGGATGTGCCGACCGGCATGTGGGAACCGCTCCTGGATCTCCGCCACACTATTCATAGCCTCATGCTCCTCGTTGATACCAAGGTGGATTCTGCAACCCCTGTGGAAGAAACTGCAAAGATTTCTCTCACAGTAGTGCGGCGAGATCTCTGGATGTGGACCCACGTTTGATATGCCCTAGTCGTAAGGAGTCCCTGGATTTCCAACGGGAAGATCTTCTGGACCAACCCTAATCGCAACAAGCATTCCACGGGACTTGATAGCCCTATGAGGGATGGTTCGTACCTTGCATTTGCCTGCATTTGCCTGCGAAGGAAGGACATGTGCGTGGCTACGCGGCATCTAGCCCTGTCGGCTCGTTTCGCGCGGTCTCGAAGATTTGAGGCTGCCGGTACGCACACTCGCTCGATTCGTCGCTCATCACCGCCCAGGAGGCATTCGAGCTGGCAGTGAACCGTATGGCGTGATGGCAACGGTTCGAATGCTCTTCACAATGCTGACTGACTTTCAAGCCGGCGACGTGGGCTTTAGGCTGACACTCTGGTCGTGACTCGCACAGCCTCCGAATTACACCCATGTCGATACACCCATGCAAGCTCAGCCTGCACTGATCGCCCCGAGCGCTTGAGAGATGGACTAGCATTGCTCGGATGCGGCGGCAATCTTTCCGGGACTGTCATGCCTGTCACTGCTGGCATCCTTGAAATTGAAATTGCTCGGCGATACGGAAACGAGCCAGATGAGGAAGAGAACAATGCCAGAACACAGTCAGCTCGAGCGTCTGCGTCGCAGACAGGAGTCAGGACAGTGAGGCCAATCTCGGTGAACTCTTGGCAGAGACCATGCCAAAACCCCTGGCGAAACGAGAACGAGACAATCATCAGAGACACAGCGTTGTGCCGCTGGACTCCGACAATACGCCGGCTCCCACGTCATTCATCTGGCAGCCGTAGCTCGGCCGTATCAGCTTGCCGGAGCAGTAGGATGACTCGAGTCTAGTCGAAGAGACAGCGTCCGTCTGTACAGAAAGAGTTATAGTGCCGGGCGTCCAGGAACGCAATTGTGAGGGCCAACAACAACAAGACAGTGATGTCTGCAACAGTCGGAAGCTGGCGCAAATCGTCGTGCAAGAGTCTGATTGCTCATAAGGTGCTGATGCAGTCAAGAAGAACATACGGAGCAGTCGTGCAAGCATACCTCCGGCCATTGCGAGTACGCTGCGACCCAGCATGGATGCCATGGGAAGCGGTCAAGGCACCGTGGTGCTGCATACGGCCGGAGCAGGTCGACCGTCATGGCGTGCAGCCATCCCGAGGACAATGCTGCAGCAAGTCAGGCAAGCCAGTCCTCCAGGAGTCCGGGCTCACTGCAAGCTTTCACCCGATCATCAAGTCCAGCCGTTGCAGCGGGTAAAACAGATGTTCGCACTCGAGATGTTCGCATTCAGCATGTGGAGAACCTATTCAGCAGCATTTCTCGGGCAATGACCGAAGAAGCAAGACCCAGTCCGAAGCCTTACTGGGCCGCTCGATCAGCTGCAGCAACGTGCGATGTGTATAGAGGGCAGGGACGTAATCACGTATGGTGATGAGGCTGAGTCGATTTATCGTCTCCCCCGGCTCTCTTAAAGCAGCTCGCTTCTCCTGGTCTGGTCCGAATTGAAAGGAGTGCATCTGGATGCTCTGCAGTCCTCCGGCCAGCAGCACTGTCAGGCATGCCAAGAAGGAGTCTGAGCCAGTCTGACTGCCTCACCGGGCGTTGAATGGGTAGTAGCAACGGACCGCGGCCACAATGGTCAGCAAGACAAGGGAAATTTCCAGCCACTTCGTCTATTGCGGTTCCATTTTGGCTATATTTGGTCTCCGGAGAAGGCGGCTCAGCGTTCCATGGTTCTGGCATTCTTTCCGGGTCCGCTGGCCAAGAGGAGCAATATCAAGAAGGGCCTGCTCCCGTCTCCATGGATCTGGTGGCCGAGCTACGAGAAGATCGTGTCTGGACTTGTTTGCCGGCGAGAGTCGTGGGCTGGATATGATGGGAGGGTTCTCTCTATTCTCCCGTCTAAGTGTACCATGCTGGAGCCCGGAGAGGATCAGATCCGCTTTCTGCTAATTGACAAGAGCGGCTGCCGAACGTGGTGCCGTGCTCTGCTCTGCCTAGAAGCTGTGCGTTGGCCAAGGCTCGAAAAGAATGTGTCGATGTTATGCTCGCTGGAGAGAGTAGCAGGTCGGACGTGGTGCCCGGCTCTGCTTGTCGAAGCTGTGCGTTGGCGAGATCGTGAGAAGATCATGTCGGCTTTCTGCTCGCTGGAGAGAGTAGCAAGTCGGATTCGGTGCCCGGCACTGCTTTTCGAAGCTGTGCGTTGGCGAGGTCGTGTGAGAAAATGTCGGCTTCCTGCTCGCTGGAGAGAGTGGCAGGCCGGATGTTGAGCCCAGCTCTGCTATACCTCGAGGACGTCCATTCGCTGGAGCCATGGAAGATTCACATCCGCTCTCTGCTCGTCGGCGAGAGCGGTCGGTCGACTGTGATACATGTCATTATGCTGGCTTGCATTGGATTGTGCTTCGCTGCAAGGCAAACATCCCCAATATCGCAGAAGGCGACAGCGAGTTTGTCAAACTCCTTGAGGGCTCACCGTCGCTGGAGGGCAAAACAGCAGCTGAAGTCAAGCTAAGCGTTACCGACAATGTGCGACCCCTGTTCGTATCGGGCGATCTTGTGTCGGGCTGCTGCCGTTGTGCTTGCCGTTTTCGGTCGCTGTACTTTGTGTGGCGAACGGAGAGGGCGGTGATGTGCCTGAGGACGATCACCGGCTTGCGGAGCGACAGGAATCGGCCTGCCCACCACCACGACCACAACACCCTCTGCAGCTCCATCACGAGCCAGCGCGAGCCAGAGCGGTATCACGACCACTAGCAGTGATGGCAGCATCTGCAACAGCGCCTTCCGACCAACCTCGATACCGACCGCCGACCGTGTGCGGAGGATGTCCTTCGCAAGGACGACCCACCGTCCATGAGCATCGCGAGCTCCACGAGCGCCAGCAGGTCCATGATGTGATGACGGGGAGGGCGAGTGTTTTCGCTTGGTATGCTTGAAGCGAGTGGGTGGACAGGAGCGGTACATACCAATGTGGCTTGATCATAACCATCTGCATCTGCTCTCGTGCACGTGCGGTCATCCGTGGCATCCGCGACTCTCAGCAGAAGAGCTCCCTCCACGACTCGCTAATATTCTGCGCGTCACTCACTGCTATGGAAGAGAGTGGATGACCACAGCAGGAGAGCGATGTGCACAAGCGATGCGAAGGAAGAGATCCGTCGACACGATGATCAGGCGGGCGGAGCACACAATGGTATGGTAGATGGGAACAGATACAGCGCGAAGAGGAGAGGAAGACAAATACCGCAAGCAGGATCACACGCACGATATCGAGAGCTGACAGCCGTAGCACGCGGACATCTTCTCTACAGCAAGGCAGGGCAATACTATCAGCAGATCAGGACTCTCATGCCTCGAGCTCAGCAGGCGTGCGGCGGCCTGACAGCGAGCGTACACCACGTACGAGATCGCTCGCAGGAAGCAGCGGGTAAGAAGGTATCTGCACGCATCTCTTTGGCGGACGACTTATTGATAGTGTTCTGCTCTCCACTATGGACTGCCGAGCACTTTCCTGCATCGGCTGACAAGACAGACTCCTCATCAGCGATAGATGGGCCTACTCAGCGTCAACGCATTCCGAGCGAGGTCCGCGGTCTCAAGCACTTCCGAGTGCTATCTGGCAAGTTCTCGCGTTGCAGCAAACACCATGTGCCTCATCTGAATCTAGATCTCCCCAGCGAAGCGATCACAATACTGCGGCCTGCCATCAGACCGAAGTGCTCGGCACACGGTGTGTCCACCCATTCAGGTCCTTCGAATTGTGGCCTCTTCCGGACACGCCTAGACGGCGTGGAAGTTTGTGACCTCTCGGCTACAGACAGCGAATTCTACGCTACGATTCCCTCAGTGTAAAACACTCTGCAAGACCCAACATACAATGTAAGACAGGCAGCGTGAAGGAGACATCTTCGAGGTTCAGGAGTCTTCCAAGGTCTCACGTACTGTGCCGCTCGACGACCGGATGCTTCAAGAATACCGGCAATCAGATGAGCAGATGGTTCGCGGCAATCACAGCGCTACAGAAGGTATTCCTAGATCGTTATCAAATTCTCTTCGTTCACAAATACTCTCCCATCAACATCTTGCGTTCACAGCATCTCTTTACTTTACTCAGCTATACGCAAAAACCACAGTCTCTTTCCATTCTTGTTTCCACAGCCCGCACGAGCACATCTAGCTGTACCAGTCTGGATGCTTCAGCCATCGCCGAGCGAAATTCATTCACCTTCATCGCCAAGACAAGTGCGATTTTCAGGTCACCAACGAGATTAAGCGACAATCGGAGCAAACGGCCGGTCATTCTCGAAATCATCTTCAGCTTCATCAACCTTGATCATCCACCTTTCCAACATCATTCCACACCCGAGCATCGACATTGCGCCACTGCCCCCTGATACCACCAGGCACCCGCACCACTATCGCTGCATTCAATAGCGTATTCACACCTACGGCGTCTCACCCATCAGACTTCCGCTACGCTCAGAAACCTACCACAATCAAACTCTTACCATCTTTCCCTTCTGCACCCTCAACAACGAAAGCGTAAGCTTCTCATCATGGACTTCATCATCTTCGTCCTGACCCTGCTCGTCCTGTACAACTGGGAGGTGTGTATATCCGCACAGACCGATCAGCACTTCCTCCCACCCCAACGCTCGCTTCCACCTGATGGAAGCATACTAACCCGCAACAGCGCCTGCAGGCATGCTTCGCCAGAGTCCACCTGGCCTGGCAATTCCTCTTCCATGCGCTGAACATCCTGATCGCTTGGTCAATGCCGATGCTGCAATTGCTCGGCACAGCCATGGAAGACGATGGCGATGAAGGCGACGACAGCGCTCGCACATATGGCTTCGAGACCGGAGCAAACTCTTTCACCAGCAAGCCTACCCATGCAATCGACTGTAGCAACGCACCCGTTCGCAGCGCACTCCCGCCGCTCACCAAGGCGGAGATGGAAGCTCTCGATCGTGTCTATGGAGTGAGGGCACTACGAAGAGCAAAACAACACGCCGCGAGGTGCAAGAGGCTTGCCGCTGAGCAAGAAGCCATGCGCCGCGCAGCCACCTTCGAGAGCCTCTGTTGGTCGGCTCACGAGTGGGAGGTCTTCGACACCAGGATGGCGTTGCTCTCTCAGCTCCAAGAGACGGCTTCACGTCGCGAAGAAGAAGCGCGCCAGGAGGCTGACGAGGAGAAGAAAGCCACGGCAGCTGTCGTGACTGCGCTTCGCCAGAGGTGCGAAAACGATACTGCCGCCGCTACTCTTAACGCTCCTCCCTCAATCCCACCGATCACGCCGCCCGAATCGCCAACAGCAGTGCCAACGGCAGCGGTCTCCTCGAGCGTCATCACCCCATCCTCTCCCGTTGCTGCCGTGCCGCTGATCACACTTCCACCATCCCCGCCTACCACGCCAGCCTCGAGCCCACCAGCCACGCCTCTAAGCAAACGCAAGCGTTCCTCGCTGGGCGAGTACGATTTCGAAGCCTCCCGTATGCCCGGCAAGTGTGTCAAGACAGACTTGGGTCACGTGAAGCAGAAGGTGCTCAATCTGTCCTTGGAGTGTAACGATGGCGAACGGCTGTGGGTCGGTGGCGAGCTGATGGAATGGTCGTTCAGTCCACGAATGGGCAGCACATCGTGGCCTCCGTACCACCCTACATTGCAAGTGGACGACAGCTGCATGGATGTCTCGTGGGGTTGAGAGCGTGAGCTTGGGCGTTGTCATGGCACATTCCTGATCACCATGGAATTCGAAGGAAACGCAGGCAAGATCTCACACGCATGCGCTTTCGCAGCAATGAGGAGACTTGTTTGCTGAGGTGAAAAACAAGTCTACAGCTGCCGAACTTCAAGGCATGGAGCAAGTGCAGGTCTGGAGGAGGAGATGAAGCGATCTGAATGCAAGCTGGCCAAGACAGGTGCCGCTGCAGAACGACGCCCATCATTCATCAGAAACTGGGTCAGATGAAAGAGGGAAGCATCGAGATTGTATGGTCGGCCGATGGGACTGCTGCGCTGTTGTCTCTGCTCGCCATGGCAGTTGAGGGAGGAAGGACGGAAGGAAGACATTGGTGGGTCAAGGGAGGCCGGAAAGATGTTGGAAATTGTCGGACGCTGCATGAACGGGCCATCGAGGACAATGACCTGCCAAAGGAGATCGCATGGAACTCCATAAATTGCGCAAGAGCCGAATCGTTGCTCAGGTTGTCGTGTTTGTGAAGCATGGCAGTGTCATTCAGACTCGATTGAGACCAAGTATGTACACTTGGATATCCAAAAGTTGCTTCGACAATCTGTGCTCCGAGCCAACAATACTCCATTTCCCATTGCAATTTCTATTGCTATCCTTCAGTCTCCGTTATGACAGATCGTGGGAGGACCTCAACCTTCACGACGAGTGGTTGTCGCCGCTCCTCGTCGGCTGCGGAAGATAAGGCGCTCGAGGTCTGTCTTCCATGCCTGGCATAGTGTGATGAGCGGGTCGCCGCATGGCTCGATCATGAATCGCACACCTTGCCACGACTTCTACACGTCGATCAGTGGCATTGCAGCCAAGGTGCAGCTGGGCGCCTTGCTGGTCCAGCAGAGATCGCACATTGTGCCGCGCCCCTCGCTTGCCACTCCGCTCCGTTCGAGATCGCATAACTTCTTCGCCTGGCTCGCGCTGGCATCGACAGCCCCGCCCGTGATGTCTAAGCTATCGGAGGATAAATTTTGAAACATCAATCTCCGTCAAATCCTCAGAATGGCCCGCCCTGCTGATTGGAGTTCATCGACCCCATGGCCCAATTCAAATCATCCATGCCGGTCAAGTCCGCAGGAAAATCATCCCATTGCTCAAGGCCCGTCAGACCGCCATTGAAAGCGTCCATATCGCCCATGAACTGCAACGAGTCGATTCCCAGGTTCATGGAGTCCATGGAGTCCATGGAGTGCACGTAAATGTTTTCGTTGGTGTTGGTGGTCAAAGGTATGTTATAATCGTTGGCCGTGTTCTGCGGGTGCGATTGGTTCATCTGTGACCCTACGAATTGGGGAAAGTTTGCTTGCGGGATGTTGACATTAGCGGATATTGGAGCAACATGATCTGGTTTGTGTTGTTGGTCGGCCTGAGGCTCGGTCTGCTGGGGTTCGGAATCTTCTGGACTGCTCATCATCTCTTCGACACGAGGGCCCTGCAGGAAGAGTCAGTCGCTGTTGGTCTTCAGATGTTCGCTTTGCTTATTGAACATACCTCCAGCTTGATGACCGCGAGCCGCTCATACTCCTCATCTGTGTCCATCGTTTCTGCTTTGGCGCTCGAGGCCATCTCCTCCATCTCGATCTTTAATTTGCGACTCATTCCCAAAGGATCAATACACCATTGTTGCAGCATAGACAGTAGAGCAAGCACAAGCACGGGTGAGCGAGTTCGGTGCTTGTCTAGGACGCCTCGTACTCGGGACATTGTGCGGTCCATATAGTGTTCGACTTTGAGGATTGTGCGGTCCAGAGCCGAGCCGATACGGCCATGAGGTTGTACGGCTGAGAGACATAGTTTGGCGAGGACGAACAGAGACCCCGTTATTCGGACGTAATCGAAGACGGTGAGAGATCGAAAACTGTCGTCATCCCTTTCAGTAGCAAAGGGGGTCAGTACCGAACCGATAGAATGGTCAGTTAAAGTCACTCACATAGACACAAATATGTCAATGGCCGCGTGGGCGCTCGATATACATTCTGCGATGCCCTCAGCCAGCACTTGCGTGGGTATGTCATCTACGTGTTGTGAATCGAACTGCGAAGGTCAGTCGCGGTCAAGGTTGCGAGCAGGAGGAAAGGCATACCAGCTGCACGAGACCCATCTGGTATGGAGCTCTAAAGTCGTCGGGAGAATGTTCGATGTGCAGCACCAGCTCAAACAGGCAAAGTCGTATGTTGTAGTACATCATGAAGAGCGCCTCACTGCCTCTAGGCAGCTCCGGAACATTGGTACGCCAGTTCGAGAGCTCTCTTGCAAAACCTTTCACCATGATTTGTGTGCGAACGTCGGTAATGCTTTCAATGCCACCGTCCTCGTAACCTAGAGCAGTACTGATAGCTTCACACAGTATGCTCAGACGAGCCCAGGCCACCAGAAGAGGATCCGTGGGGAGCTCAGGGTACTTGTCGAGCAGGTCCACGCATTCTCGGATGTAGTTCGTGGTCCTCAGTATCATCGGCCGCCTCATGGTGAAGCAGATGGTAGTACAACTGATGTGGCAGGCGAGCAGTGTTCTTTTGTTTTCGAAGCTGGCCACATCCCAGCTGGCGGACATTTGCCGAGGAGATGCGTGGGGGTTTTGATCAGAAGGGGCTCGAGGCGAGATGTCTGGACGTATCTTTCGAATTCGGCGAATTGAAGATCGTGATCCTATGCCAATCTCCATGGCCATGGCAGCCGCCATGTGCATGTATTCGTAATATTTGAGCTGCGGCAATTCATCAGTCGATAGCACAGTGGATATTACACTTGACGCTCTGTAATTCAGCCAGCCCGTCTACAGAGTCGAATTGTACGTACGTGGCCATACTTGGTGGGAGGGTTGTACCAAGTCGCACTGATCAACAGTGCTTGGAGGAGGTCCAAGCTCTTCTCCGACTGCACGATGTTACGAGTGGCGTATTGCTGCAGCAGTTCTTTATCGAGAGTGGTTGACAATTCCGAATCCTCTCTGTACGCAGCAGCGGCGATGACGGCCAGGAACAAGGTCGGAGCCTTTTCGCGTAGTCGCTCTGCCGTCATGTCGGGATGAATGGAAACGATGGGATATCGTGGGGAGAGATGAGTTCGATAGCACTCGAAGAGAAGTCGTGCGGTGGCCATTGAAACGATGCCTTTGTCAACGACATCTTGGGTATCATCAACACCCTGAGCTTCGGGTATCTTAGACCAGCTTGGCATGAGCTGTCGCTGTACCGCAGAAACCGGAGCGGAAGCTGGAATCGATTGGGCTTGTATCCTCGTCGTATCCTGCCCTAGACTTGAAGCATGTGGCAGGCTATCCTTATACCACAGGTTCGGGGGCTTCGCCGTCGTCGCGGTCGTCGCCGCCAGGTTCGGTGGGCTCGCAGGCTTTGTAGCTTCTTCCTCCTTCTGCTTCAACGCAGCTCTCATGGCTCGCATCTCTTTCTCCAGTTCCGCGACTCTCGTATCCGTCCGGACCCTCTGCTTCCGCCTCTGCACCGGCGTAAAC
Source organism: Zymoseptoria brevis (assembly GCA_000983655.1). Classification (NCBI taxonomy): domain Eukaryota; kingdom Fungi; phylum Ascomycota; class Dothideomycetes; order Mycosphaerellales; family Mycosphaerellaceae; genus Zymoseptoria; species Zymoseptoria brevis. The sequence goes on along the minus strand of JYJE01002579.1, from coordinate 71,386 downwards.
ACGCACTCTCTCCTCGCCCGCACACATCGCTGGCAGCTGGCAGGGTTGTTCTCGTCCGGGATGCAGCGCACTTTGTGGGATCGACAGCTTGCACAGGAACGGTGTGAGGGTATCTCTGATGCTTTGAAGGAGGACATCTTGGTGGCATATAGGATCTCGTCGCGCCGGAGAGGAAAAATGTTGAGGAGCGAGGCTGGACATAGCCCTCTTGCATTGAAGGAAAAGGTAGACACAGACCTACCTGCACTGCCTGCTTTGATCGCACAGGTAGCTCTATTCTAGCCTGAATGTTGATTCGCGTTATCGAGACCAAGGGACCCTGAGCTGCCAATGGCGTGAGTATTACCTTAGGTAAGCAGTTTACTCTCTTATACAGCACATTCGCACATCGGAGGGATCACCGTTCAAACCTTGTCTAAGATTAATGACCTGATGACAAGGAAGTAGGCCGATCCGATCCCAGACATGTCCCCGGAGCCTGTTAGTGCCCACCAGCGGTGATCCATCCGATGTGCGAATGTGCTGTAGACGGCAGTTGTGAACGAAGACCATGCTCTGCCGGCGTGGTGTGTCAGCACTAACGATCTATAAGCTTGCAATTGGCTCGGAATACGAATGGCTGTGCTGAAATAGCATGGCGGAGCAAGTGCAACGAGAGCCATGTAACCATTTGAGTTGATTTCATTCAGTTCGTTTCATACCACGCAAATCGACATGGGTATCATGCAGTCAAAACGCCTGCTTCCTGTCCTCGGTCCATGACGAGCTCTCTCTTCAATCAAGAGTGTCTGCAGATGACCAGCTTTCCATTCATTATCACAATTCCTCCGCATCAATGCCAACCGCAATCGATTCCTTGCCCCCCTTCGGGCCATAGCCTCTCCCTAATCCCTTCGTCCGTGATTGGTACGACAATCCGCCCGATGGCACAGCCCTACTCTATCGTCACAGCCGTGATCGATACCCAACTTTCCACCACGCAATGAGCCAGCGGCGAATAGCGCCAGCTAGCTCACTTGCCCTTCCCCTTCATTGCCTCGTCGACCTGCAGCACAACTGCCAATGTCTGGCCGAGGTAGCCGTTGCCCCACTTGGGATCCTGGCAGAGAACGCCCATCTCTCGCTTGATGGTGCTCCACACATCGAGTCCGAGCCCCCACGGCTTCAGCTGATGTGGTGCTACGAGTATGGGGATGAATGCTCCGTCGGGCGTCTTGGAGGCTTCGAGGTACTCCTTCACCCAGTTCATCTTCTGGCGGAATTCGGCGCAAGTGCCTTCCAAATCTTCGACCGAGCCATCTGGATCGGTCCGGTTGAGTCTGGCGAACTTCTGGATGGAAGCACAGAGGCCTTTCGCCTTTGCTCGGCGGTCTCCGGGGTCACTCACTTTCAGGATCGGGTTGTCGGCGGTCACAGCAGCAGGAGAAGAAGTCGCCGCTTCCGTCGTGCGGCTCGATTGCGTCTGACTAGGTTTCGTCACAGTGGCGAAGCTGAAGGGGCCTTTGGCCGGGACTGAAAGTGCCGGCGACTCGAACGTGCGCGCTGGTTCTGGCGGCACGACAGCCGTTGCGGCCGCATGGTCCGGCACCATGACCATGGAAGCAACGCAGGCCGGAAGGCCGAAAGGGTTCTTCTTGGGCGCGGTGTCGATGGTTTGGGTGGCCTGGAAAGGCTCACTCGACTCGGCGAACATACCCTGCTCTGTCGACATGGAAGGCGCGGCGATGTCCTGGTACCGCTTGAAGTGCTCTGAAGAAAAGAAAGAAGAAGGCGCATCCGATACCGAGCGGCGCACCGATCCTGGCGCATTGTTGTCGGATTGAACGGCCTGGTAAGGCTCATTCGGCGAGGAGAAGAGAGCGGAGGGCGAGTAAACGGAGCCAGAGGTGATGTCGATCAGCATTGGCTCGTAGCCAAGAGGCTGTGTGAGCCAAAGCCCATCGTCCCGTCGTCCGATCAAGCCGCGCTTGAGATGTGGAGCGAGTGCGCGCAATTGGCGCATCTCGATGTCGTCGCGGGAGAGAGGGCCTTGCGCCTCGAGGGCTCTCAATCTCTCGGAGAAAGTCTCTGCGGTCATGGCATTGGCCTTGGCGTTGCGGGCGGCGGCGGCGGTGAGCGAGGCTTTCGCGGCGTCACGAGCGCGGTCGAGCAGATCCTTCTTCTCGCGGGCGAGGCGTTTCGACTCGGCGAGTTTTGCGGCCTCAACTTCGCTCGCCTCGCGGTCGGCGCGCCACTTGATGGCGGCGTTCTTCTCCTCTTGCGATAATTCACGGCGTGGCGAGACAGCTCCCTTTGGTGGCTCGATGTAGGTTGGGTCGTTCCAGTAAGGCACGAACTTCTTCGGAGTGTACGGGCGAGTGAAGTAGTCGTTTGACTCGTCGGCGCATGCATGCTTGGTGCTGCTGCTGTGGCGGTCGCAGGCGAGGTGGTCATTGGTTGGAGTGGGATCGGCGCAGGAGAAGAGATTTTCGAACCATTGGTCGTAGGCGGCGATGATGTAGAGAGTGGCGAACATGATGAATACGAAGGCAACGGCGGAGAGCGCGCAGTAGATGACCAATTCTGCGCCCATGTTGGCCATGATGAAGATGCCGGCGAAGGCCAGGAGCACGCAGCGCACAATCCAGTGTGACTCCATCTTGGTGATGGTGGTGAAGCGAACTTCGGATATTTGTCTGTGGGTGTGTGTATGGATGTGCCGGTCTCAGCAAGCTTCGTGTGTGTATTGGTGTGGGTGCGTATACGAAAGCTGGCGGTGATAGGTCGAGGTGGATGATAGAGAGAATCCGAAGGTATGATGTGTTGGTGAAGAAGAAGAATCGGAGAGAAGAACTTGCCTCGATGAAGTTTTGTTTGCGCACTTCCTTTTCCTTTTGATTGTCAAGTTTGTGCGGATGATTCAGCCTGCTGCGACAATTCACCTGCGCTGTCTTGGCTATCCCGATCGGGAAGGAGTCGAAGTCTGCCTCAGACATCCATTGCCGCCAGAGATCGCCTATGGTCTAAGCGAGACGTAGAGCTTGGCTTGCACTGTCGTACTGGTCATATCGAGTCCCAGAGAGATGCTGCGCAGTAAACGCGCTGCACCATCGAGTAGCAATGCAAGCCTGGACTCGCAGCACTGCTCGCGTTGGACAACTCGTCCATCAGAATCTTGAAGGTCCCCACTGGCCGTTGGTGTCAATGCACTGCCTTTGCGACTTTGCCAGTCTCATGAGACCACGCCATTGGAGCGGCGCCATCAAAGTCAACATACAACAGACGTCGGAGAATTGCGTCTTGAGAGGTTGTGTCTTAGACCTTCTTGCGTATCACAATCTCAAGCAGACATAGGAAATGAAAACGAAACATCCTTACATTGACGCAACGCTGCCATGACAAGTACTTCACAATTGCAAGGCTTAGCCCTCGTGGCAGAGCAATCACGCCTGGTCGAAGTTGTACGTCTCGAGACAGTGGCCTCGTATCTTTCTGGCCACGTTACACTGTGAACTATCAGCTGTGGTCGGCCCATCATTGAAACATCCAAGTGTCCATTGCGCACCTGAACATCCTGGACAGGCACCGCCTCGTCTAGTCGTATCCTAGACTGCAGTCGCATGCTCGATGCAGTCACGGATCGCATGCACGTACAGAAGGAATGACAATAATGGGCGACAGTGTGAACACGTAGCGGATGAACTACCACCATAGGCGAAGAGAACACCCGCGGACATGTGAAGACGTCAGGGGCTCGTGGGTGAATTGTCAATTGCGGCGAACATCTGCCGGCAGCGGAGGTCATGGTGCGGTGTGATTGGTCGATCTGCCTCGGAAAGTCTGAAGGGGTCCAATTATTCGCGGAGCGGAAAGGTGTTCTCAACTTACTGCTTGAGTGTCCTTTCGACTGGTGGGGATCTTTAAACACTTGTCGCTGCGACGTCTTCCTTCTTCTTCTTCTTCTCTTCGACATCTTCTCTCCTCCATCACTCTTCTCCTCATTTCATCCGCCGACAGCAAGTGCTGCTGCTTTGGACCTCACGACACTCGAAGCCACATACACTTGAGCTCGAGGAACGACAACCCCTCTCCGACACACACACACACACACACACACACACAGCACCCGGCCTCTGGTGAAAGATGGCGAGGTTCTCACGCAACAAGGGCCGCTCGGCGCGGCCTGCGGTCTCCTCGTGGATGACCGCCTTCTACATGTGCGCCATCCTCCTGGCGCCAATGCTCTTCATGGGCATGATTCCCTCGGCACGCGCTCAGGACACTGAGGCGGCCAAGGACACTGGTGTCACTGGACCAGGTAAGCATTGCATCTTCCAGCCTCTTTGTGTGGTTGCAGGAAGCTAATGAGACCCTCCACAGTCATCGGTATCGATCTCGGAACCACCTACTCTTGTGTCGGCATCATGAAGGGCGGACAAGTCGAAATTCTCGTCAACGATCAAGGAAACCGGATAACGCCATCTTGGGTGGCATGGAACGACGAGGAGCGTCTTGTTGGAGATGCGGCCAAGAACCAGTTTGCCTCGAACCCACACCGGACAATCTTCGACATCAAGCGTCTCATTGGACGCAAGTTCGATGACAAGGACGTTCAAAAGGACATGAAGCACTTCCCATTCAAGGTGGTCAACAAGGGCGGTCAACCACGTGTCCGCGTTGAGGTTGCTGGGTGAGTGACCCGAAGAAGACATCCCTGAAAGCATTGAAGCTGACGAATTCACAGCGATGACAAGACCTTCACCCCCGAGGAAGTCTCCGCCATGATTCTCGGGAAGATGAAGGAGGTCGCCGAGTCCTACCTCGGAGAGAAGGTCACCAACGCAGTCGTCACTGTCCCAGCCTACTTCAACGACGCTCAGCGTGCCGCCACCAAGGATGCCGGCGCGATCGCTGGTCTCAACGTTCTCCGCGTGGTTAACGAGCCCACCGCCGCCGCTTTGGCCTACGGCCTCGACAAGACCGACAAGGAACGCCAGATCATCGTCTACGATCTCGGTGGTGGTACTTTCGATGTCTCCGTCTTGACCGTTGACCAGGGTGTGTTCGAGGTTCAGTCTACCGCCGGTGACACCCATCTCGGTGGTGAGGATTTCGACCAGCGTGTCGTGGACTACTTCGTCAAGAGCTACAACAAGAAGCACAGCACGGACATCACAAAGAACGCAAAGACCATGGGTAAGCTCAAGCGTGAGGTCGAGAAGGCCAAGCGTTCGCTTTCCAGCCAAATGAGCACCAAGATCGAAATCGAGGCTTTCCACGAGGGCGCCGACTTCTCCGAGACCCTGACCCGTGCCAAGTTCGAGGAGCTGAACAACGACCTGTTCAAGAAGACTCTCAAGCCCGTCGAGCAAGTGCTCAAGGATGCCAAGATCAAGAAGAGCGATATTGACGACATTGTCCTTGTCGGTGGTTCCACTCGTATCCCCAAGGTTCAGGCCATGTTGGAGGAGTACTTTGGCAAGAAGGCCAGCAAGGGTATCAACCCTGATGAGGCTGTTGCGTACGGTGCCGCCGTCCAAGGTGGTGTGTTGTCAGGCGAGGCTGCGGTCAGTCATAGGCTTGGAGTAATGATGGATAATGCTCAAACACTGACAACCTTGCCCAGGCCCAGGATGTCGTACTCATGGATGTCAACCCGCTTACTCTTGGAATCGAGACTACCGGCGGAGTCATGACCCACCTCATTAAGCGTGGCACAACCATCCCCACGAAGAAGAGCCAGATCTTCTCCACCGCCGCCGACAACCAGCCCACCGTTTTGATCCAGGTATTCGAAGGAGAGAGGTCCATGACTAAAGACAAGGCAAGCACTCACTCACATCACTCATATCACTCACATGTCGTGCAAAAGCTAACTTTTTAACAGTACGTATCCTCATTTCCCTTTGCCTCACTTTCCCCACAAGCATTGTCAAGGTGCATCAGAGTCAATAAGGTAAGAGTATGGTGAGTTGTACTGGACCTTCCCGGACAACACCTGCACCTGCTGCTCCACAGGATTCGACCTGCCTCAGCACCGGACTGCACCTTACCATCCTGTCTTTCGCACTGCTCTGGTCGCAATCGAAGCTGCGCTGCACTTTGTCTTCTGGCCAATGTTCAAACGCACTACCTACAGCTTTCCTGATGGCGTCTGGAATCGACAAGACTTCGAGTATGGCGGTCTCTGCGGTCACAATCCTCTCACTGAAGGCGTCATCGAGGATGTCGACAACCTCGACCTCACAGCAGAACAACTTGAGCACATGGCTGAAGTCGCATCGAAGCACAGCCGGGACGTCAGACGTGCATGGGAACGCAAGCAAAAGCAAACGGACAACTCGAAGTGGAACGCCTCCCGGCTCATCATCAACCGCAAGAATCAGCACAAAGTCGCCGCCAAAGCGAAGCTCGACGTCAAGAATCAAATGTTCTACTGCAAGCCTTGCGACCACGCTTTCCAGTCGAAGTTCTTACTGCAACGACATCAACGTACTCCTCGCCACAAAGCAGTCGTTGCCGATGGATTTGGACTCTACTGCGAGCCGTGTGATTACCAAGCCAAGGACCGCTCTGTTCTTCGCCGTCACCAATTCAGCCAGCGCCACATCAACCGTTGCGCGAAATGACTCACTGATGCACCTTGACACTCTGCTTGACCAACTGATGATCAGAAACGACTCTTTACTTACACATTTCAACAACAGCAACCAGCTCGGAAAGTTCGAGCTCAACGGAATTCCTGCTGCTCCTCGCGGTCAGCCCCAGATTGAGGTTACATTCGAATTGGATGCCAACGGTATTCTGCGTGTGTCTGCGGGCGACAAGGGCACCGGCAAGAGCGAGTCTATTACCATCACCAACGACAAGGGCCGTCTTAGCGCCGAGGATATCGAGCGCATGGTTGAGGAGGCGGAGAAGTACGCCGATGAGGACAAGGCTACCCGCGCTCGCATCGAATCACGCAACAGCCTAGAGAACTACGCCTTCAGCTTGAAGAACCAGGCCAACGACGAGGATGGTCTCGGTGGGAAGATCGATGAGGACGACAAGGAGACGCTTCTCGAGGCCGTCAAGGAGGCCGTTGACTGGCTCGAGGAGAACTCTCAGACCGCCACCGCCGAGGACTTTGACGAGCAGAGGCAGAAGCTTTCCGATGTCGCCTACCCGATCACCTCCAAGCTCTACCCCGAGTCTGGTGGTGCTGGAGGTATGCCCGACTACGATGAGCCATCTGGTCACGATGAGCTTTAGACGATTGCTTGATGCATGGTTCTGATGGTTCTGATTGACAACGGCGTCGAAGGTAGATTTTCAGACAAGCCTGACATGGCTTTCAAAAGTGTGCCATATAAATGCATTGAATGATTGAAACAGTACCCTTTGAAAGTGTAATCACAGTGTCTCATTTACCTCGCCGCTCTTGCTGATGTTGAGCACCACGTAAGGATCGCGTTACCACACCAGAGCGGTCACTGTGAAGTCTGCAAGCAACGAATGACTTTGGGCACTTCGGTCCTTCCGCTTAGACTGCACACTCCAAGGTACCTAGGTGCACCTTGTCTAATCAAATATAAGCCATGAAAAGGAATGCATTGTGAATAGAACCTTTGCCGAATGTCACGGTACGGATCCAAATGCCGGACTCTCTGACGCTTCGCCCAATACTCATCGCACCAGTTCCGCTCGGTCGGCTTGGAAGGTGCAGTATGGGCGGAGGCACGAAGGTAGAGCCTCACTTGTCGGCTGGATGTAGAGCCTCACTTGTCGGCTGGACCGGAATTGCATTACTGGCGAACATGCTACGCCAGTCCCTAACACCGCCCTTCGAAAAACCTCTTCAACGACATGACCTTCCCATCACTCTTCAAGCCGACATCCCTCACCCTACCACTGCGGTCGCAATCACCCTCCCGCCTCGCCTCCCCAAGCTTCAACTTCCTCGAAAACCTCCAAACCATTACCCCAACTCCACCTCCACTCTCCTTCCGCCTCGCTCCGATGCGCCTCACCTTCCGTTCCAACAAGGCCCTCAACCCTTCCTTCAAATACTCCCTCTCCAGCCGCCTCTTCGGCTCGAGCAACGCACCCGCCAACCCAGCACCCCAAACAAACTCTCCCGATCTCCGATCCAAACGACAGCATTCCGGCGGTAAGATGTTCGCGGATACAAGATCGGACAGCGCGGGCCGACGGATCAGAGAGCGGTTCAGACGAGCGCGGACGAGGGACCAGTGGAGGATGCGGGCGCGGTTGTGCACGGCCGTCAGGTAGATTGTGGAGGTGGGAGGTTGCAAGGTGGAGAGGTTTGGGCGGAGAGGGTAGAGGGTTGAGACCAGGGCGTGGGAGTGTCGGAGGCGGTGAGTGTGGAGGACGGAGTCGAGGGAGAGGGTGCGGAGTTGGTGGGAGGTCTGAAAGGCATCTGTATTAGTGATTCTCTTATTTATGCGTGATGTTTCCCGTGAGAAGGCTTGTTCATTCGTAGACGTGTTCATGATCCGGAGCTTTACTTACTCGGGACGTGGCGAGGAGATCTGGTACGTCCAAGAACGTGAGGATGCGTAAGATCAGCTCTTCGGGCAGATTCTCCAGCGAGATGTTCCGAAACGATGGTAACAACGACATGCTGTTCTTCTTGTTGTATTTGTTGACTAAGTGAATGTCGTTCTGCGGCGACGACGACGGCGACGACGCCTTGCCTTGGGTTGTCTATTGTCTCACGTAGATAAGGTAGTCCTACCATGTGCCAGGTGCAGTCATCCAGCCTCTCGTATTTCTCGTGTTCGCGCCCTTGGCATTTCCCAAACCGAGCACTTGGAAACATTCCCTGATTCCCTCACCACGAACGCCGCGCCGCGCCTTCACCAATGGCTCGACATGGCGAAACACAAATCGCCGCCGATCCACATGTACGCACCCGAAGCCGTGTAGCAGCTCTCCGATGCGGCTTTATACAGCTGTCGCGAGCGCCTCCACGGAAGCGGCCGATCAGCTCATGTCCAGGTCGTCAAAAATCCTCCGCTACCACGACATATCTGGACAAGGACCTCCTGCCGAGCTGTCGGGCTCTCTGCACTTCGTATCATCATGGATCCGGAAATACCGGACGAAAGGCGAACCACGAGGGATTGAAAAGGCGAGCCGTCGTTAGCCTTGCATTGAGCCCACCATGCTGCGTTGGCACCCGTTCCCGCGGCGTGGGTACAAGCAAAGACCGAACAGCTAGGTACAGTACCTTTCCTCATCGTGGTCATAGTACACCTTTGCATCTGCCTGATTGGCAGATCTTGCCGGTCTAAAGCCTCCAATGACAGGAGGAACAGCGCATGAGTTACAGGGACGCGTTTTCGCAGACTCTGCCAAATCATATCACATTATACCAACGTCCTGCGGCTCACCGCGAGCCGTCTGAACAGCTCCACCTGTCCCGGGCGTGCAACGCGGAGCGAGTGTCTCACATGACCTGATCGCCCAGCCTTGTTCCAACGACATGTGCTCATGGCCGACCCGCGCGGCAAAGTCAGGACATTTTTCCCTCTCACCCAATGACAAAAAAGCGGTTTCGCTAGACATATTCTGCGACCCTGACTGGTCTCAACCACGGGAGCTCAGTCATCTTTAGCACAAGCTCTACTCTGCCAGCTACTGCAGCCGAGAGCTCAGGCGCTGCTCGTGCCAGTGCTCCTGGTCTCCCAACCTCCTCCGCCCGCCTACCTGCAGCATCAACAATGCAAACGCTAGTCTGCTCCCTGATGCCCTTGAGCATGCTTGTCAGCGTTGTCGTGCCAGCCATAGCTGCAGGAGCCCAAGCACATGCCTGGCCGGCGGGAGTACGGGCACGCTTCCCTCGCCGCACTGTCACTGCCGGCATGCTGCTCGTTGCTCTCTCGCGCGCCCATCAACCAGTCTCGAACAGGGCTCGCGCTCTCTGAGTGGATCATCTCATTGCAAGATGGAAGATCGGTGAGCTGCTGTCATGTCTCAGCAGACTCTCCGAGCCAATGGTGCACACCATTCACACTAACCATCATGCAGCGTACATGCAGAGCCTCGCATTGTTCAAACCACTCTATCAGGAAGCTTCCGCGATCGACCATACCCCGTCTGCCACGTCAGAGGAGCCCTTGTCTGGGCGAGGGACTTGAGTAGCGTCGGCAATGTCACGGGTTCGATTACGCTTTTCCCACCGATCGCCCAGCCTCTCTACCATTATCGGCAAAGGGATCCGCCCTCTTCTCAGCCTGATCAAGCTCTGCTGAATGTGCCGGACATGCGGAAAGACAGGAAGGGCTTCGCCACTCGATCACATAAGTTACAGCAAGTGGCAAGCAGTACCGATGGTCAGCAGAGATGGCGACTTGCAGAAGGTCCAGACGTACTACTCCAATCGAGACCGGGACCGTGCCGTCACGGGCATTATCTCGACCCTGCAGAACGCGAGGACAACGTGACTGGATGCCCACGCTGCCCGAGCACCTCACCCCATCAGGTCTTGCTTCCGAGGAAGCACCGTCATTCCTGCATACATTGGATCGACGAAAGGGCTCTACCAAGCAGGGTGTGTCTCGCTTCGGCTATCACTCAACCCTGCTCTACATGGGGAGCTTCACCCTGGTGCGCTGCAGCTGTCGGGCATCGATTTTATGCTGCTCCGGTCTTGCCGGATGTCGCAGGCACATGTTGATGAGGACTCTTTCATGCCTCAGGCTACTCGGCAGCAGCCACTGTTGACTTCATTCTTAGCTTTTGGATGACTAAACTTCCGTCAAAGTCTCGGTCCGACGAGAGCCAGACGCTCTGGGTTGTGCATGGTTATGTCGAACGTTGGACATCCATTGGCAGTAGTGCGATATCGCGGGAACGACCACGTGACCCGACTCAAGTGAATCTTCCCGCACGGGAACCATATCACATCACCCGCTACGCCATTGCGGTCCTCACCCCGAGTAACTAAAGCGAATTCAGTCACAGCCGTCGTCGACACGTACCAAGTGGGGAATGGCTGCATCGATTCAGGATCAAGAGACCTCCCTTTCCCACCCGGGCCGTCCACGCGTACACATCACGAACATCGGATGGACGAGAGCCTGCCACGACCGTCGATGATCCATAAAGCCTAAGTGATGGGTCCATGCAAGAGCGTAGGCTACGGCAACGCCAGGCGGACATTGCAGCTCGTTCGCCCCTCCGAGAGCTCACCCAGGTTGTCACGGACGTGATCCGTTGGGCCCCGGGGGCATGTTGTTGGCTGATGCCAATGCACGCCTCCGTAGCGAAGATGTCAAGCAAGGGTGGACGGATCGAGGACAGGCGAAGGGACTTGTGGACATCGATGATGAGACGACGTGCTCCCTGGCGAGGAAGAGGGGATGGTGCAGCTTCGCTTGCACGCCGTCACGAGCAGGACGGTGGTCATGAAGGGCATAAATAGCGGCCGTCAGGGCGGATGGATCGTCTTTCCTTCTTCCTCCTTTCATCATTGCAAGAATAATTTCCTCCCATCCATTCGCACACATCCAACACAACGTTCTGCCTTGGAGCATCGATCCTCTACCACAACCTTGGTACGTTCGTCACTTGTCTTCCTTCCTCAGCACTCTCTTCCCTCCAAGTCCACTGCACGGTCCCATGTCAATGCCACGGACAGGCTGTTGGTCGTCAGCCATTGGGCATTGAGTGACGATGGGTCACCGACAAGTCTTGGACATTCGACCAACGTTTCAGTCTAGCTGACTTCCACTGGCCAGAACAGCATCTTCCCAGCCTTGTCACGAAGTGAGGTGATCTGCAAAAGCAAAACCTCTGTGCACAACCCTGTTGGTAAGTAAACAAACCCCACACGCTGTCAGGGCTAAGGCGTCTTGCATGCCTGCCCAAAACCATCATGCACAGATCTCCCGGGACTGACCATCACACGGTAGCGCCGCTCGATTGATCCCTCCCACGTTCAGCTTCCCAAAGCGGCAATCGAATCAAAACAAACGGCTCGACGTTCCCAGATTCCAAACGGAACCATGTGCTACTACGACAACTTCAAGTTCGCCTGCCAGGACTGGAAATGGGGAAACTTCCGCCAGCACTGCCAGAAGGAATACCGCACGGGCGAAACCTGCGGCATGAAAATGATCTACAACACCATGCTGCTGGCGGAAAAGTGTCCCTCGTGCGAGAAGATTGAGAAGAAGCTCCGTCGCCGCGACAAGGCAATGAGCGACTGGAAGCGCTGGAGCCAGCAGGGTGGCAAGTTCAAGGCGAGTATGGAAAAGGCGGTGGAGGATGTCAAGACGCTGGAGAGGGAGATTGAGGCGTTGCAGAGGGAGAAGGAGAGGAGGTATGCGGCCGTGGGGAACGCGAGGAGGAACTGACTGAGGGGTGAGGTTCAAGGGGCGTGTTTCAGGTTGGTGACGATGAGTGGTGAGAGATTGATGATGGTGATGGTGAGATGCGATCACAACGATCGATTCGAGGAGAGATGATCACGAGTACCGTAAGAGGAGGGCAAGGACATGGTGTTGAAATCAGAATGCACTCATTTCTTTCGGAATTGTTGTCGGTCTTGGCGTTTGGGATGAACACGGAATCTGCACGATTTTCCTTCTAGCGTCTAGCTAGATACGACGTGACGATTTGATGACGGTCCAAAGATGTGCAACATGAAACTTCCATGGCCGGACTGTTTCATACCGGCGGCTTCTACGCAGAGGTGCTGTTGAAGTGCCATGGCAGCGAACGAACAGCCGCGCGGTTGTGTGTGCATGTGAAAAGCTGACGGACGGCACTAAATTATTGGGAGCTTCACATGAAACACCCTTACGAAAGACGTACAGATTTAATAGACGAGACTCATCAAGGTTAATGAACGAGCAACGACGATGTCGAACTGCGAGTTCACCGAAGACGTGCGATAACAAGCCTTGAGCAAGAAAGGAGTCGACACAAACACAAGCTGGTTGGGAATTGTTGCATTTCATTCTATCTCTCTACCTATTCGCGATCATTGCTTCCTTGCTCTCATTCATGTAAATAATTGCTGCTTTCTCAAAACGCCTGCTAAAGAAGAATCCAAACATTGCAAACTCATGGCCTCGTGAACATTCCAAACCATCAATCGTTCATCTCTTCCAAGTCATTCAACTCATCCGTTCATCTCATCCATTCATCTCAAAAAAATCTCGACGGTCTGGGAGGACCGAAAGTCAACGGGTCGTTACCTCCATAACCTCCCTGCGCCGCGCAGTTCTGGTAGCAACCGTACTCGGTGACGGTGGTGTACATTGTGGTCGTGCCCCCCATGTAGTTGGTCACGCAGCTGGTCGGACCACCGAAAGTCGGAGACGTGCTGCCCGAGCGAGAGTTGATGCTGTTGGTGAAGGAGGGGAAGCCGGAAGATGGGAGGGAGCCCGTGCCGGTTGGGAGGATGACTGTCGGCGCAGTACCGGTCGGGAAGGGAGGAGAACTGGTTGGGAAGAAGCCAGTTCCGCTCGGAGCGGTGCCGGTTGGGGCGGTGCCGGTGGAAAGACGAGAGGTGGTAGCGAGGGTACCGGAGCGAGAAGCCTGGCTGTTGGAGAAGAAGTCGCCGGAAGCCGAGGTGACTTCTGGATTGAATGTGACGCCGGTTCCGGATGGGAACGGGAAAGAGTAGCGGGTCAAACCAGTGCCGACAGGGATGGTTTGGATGCGAGTCGTGACGGCTGGGACGCTGACAGAGCTAGTCAAGATGGTCGAGTTGGATGATGGACCAGTGCTGGCCGGGACGGTGGAGTTTGAGAAGGGGGTGGTGCTGGCCGGAATGGTGGAGTCTGAAAATGGTGTGGTGCTGACAGGAATGGTCTGAGTCCTGGTAGTGACAGCTGGAGCGGTGCCGGAGCTGACGGGGGCGGTGGAGTTGGATGATGGGCCAGTCGGAGTGGAGGCACTTTGCGTGGTGCTAGATCTGGTAGAGGTACGGCGGGTGGTTGATTGCGTGCCTGAGCGACGGCCGCTGGAGTTGCTGAATGTACCAGTGGAGGTGGTAGGAGTTGGTGTTGGGCTGCTGGTCACGGTTCCTGAGCTGACAAAACCGGTGCTAAATTCGGACGCTCCAGAAGGGCTAGAAGCGACAACGCTGGGAGGACTTCCCGAGGATGGAACGAGGCCAGAATTGGCGCCGCCAGTGCTGAACGCGGTACCGCCTGAGGTGACGTTGGAAGCAAAAGGTGTAGGGACAAGGACAGGTCCAGACGATACTCTACTGCTTCCAGTGACGACGCCGGAGGCGGCAGATTCGGTGCTGAAAGCTGTGCTACCGCTGCTCACGCTCGCAGATGGCAGCGCGGGTGCCGATGTGGAGACTGCGCCAGAAGCTCCGCCTCCAGTAGAACCGGTAAGTCCACCGCTGCCGGAGATGACGGTCACCGTCGAGAAGATCGAGGTCGAGGCGCTTCCAGTGATGATTCCAGCGCTGTTGGACGTGATGTTGCCGCTTGAACCTCCACCTGAGCTGCCGCCACTTCCGCCACCGCCCGTCTCGATGCTGTAATAGCTAGTGACCGCAGTAGAGGCGATTTCGGTGCCGTTGTCGGCGGTGGTAATTGTGCTTGTGACCTCAGTAACATTGTAGCCACCTTCATAGTACGATGTATAGTTTGTCGTGGTGATGGTAATGGTTTCGCCGTTCGCTCCTGATTGGACACTATTGTCGGTGTCGTTGGAGCTGCTGACCACATATCCGGTCTCTGAAGCGGCGTAGACGGTTGTCGCAGCCTCCCAGGCCACAGAGTAGGCTGAATAGTATGTCTCATACCACACTCCGTCAGAAGTGTAGCGTGTTGAGAAGTATGTCCCATCGGAAAAGGTTTCACCCTGGGAGATGGAGGTGGAGAAGATAGTGTTGCCGTCGGCATCGACGAGGTAGCTGCCAGGGAGGGTAGGGCGAGGTGTTATCAACGGAATCGAAGTAGAGCTGTTGCCCATGATCACGGACATGGAAGAGCTCATCTCGCTCGGCTCCATGACTGGCGTCGACGCAACAAACGGAATGGTCTCGGTGTTGGTGCCCTCAGGATCGTCTGGCGAAACACCGACTGCGATCCTCTGAAGAATGGCACTGTCGACATTGCCCGCAGCAACGGTGTGGTTCGCGGTCGCCTTCAAGAAGCAATTCTGGCTCTCGTTGGTGTCGTAGTAGGAGAAGCCCTTGCAAACCGGAAAGTCGAATTGTCTGTCGGCAACAGAGCAAGCGGCAGCACATTCCGAGAAGCTGTTGTATGAGAGCACATTGTAGAAGTTGTCATCGGTGATATCTGTGTCGCACAGAATGAGGTAGTCGAAACGTTCGTTGCCGATCAATTGGCTGACGGTCGAGTTGTTGTCTTCGGGGCAGGTGAAAACAGGTGCGACTGGAGTAGAACCCGGAGATGATGGGCTTGTGGGTTCTGCGACGGCCTCACTGCTCGAGGGTGGAAGGCCGGGCTCCTCAGCAGCGGATGTTGGAGCTGGGACATCCGGATCGGCAGCGGCAGAGCTTTGAACTGGCACGACTGTGACGGTGGTGGCCTCGTCGCTTTCAGTGACTGTAACGGTCGTTGCACCATTGGCATTGGTGAATCCCGACTTTGTGATGACCTGGAAAAGGTTGGTTAATTGATGCATGGAACGTGCATGATTGGTATACTAACACTCGCACTGCCGGTGAGCGTTGTTGTTACAGTTGATCCAGCGTATGTTTGACAGGCACAAGCGCTAGAAAAGGACGCCGATTGCGCATTTTCATCGGCTGCAGCAGCTCCCGCCATCTGGAATCTTGAGAACACGTCATTGATCATGGCGCCATTCGTGTCACGCTTGTTCTTGGTGTTTGGGCTGGAAGTGACAGTGACGGTCGTTGGGGAGCCATAGGTTCGAGTCTCGGTGAATGTCGTGGTGGTGCTATTTCAGACTTAGCAGGCAGGACTTTGTGAATATCTCTTTGTGACTCTCGTACCTGATGGGTGTGAATGTCTCCGTCACAGTCGTGTTGGGATAGGTCATGAACTCCATGCAGAAGTCCCGCCCGAAAGTGCTATTGTATGCAAAGTCATAGTATTCGTCTCGGATGCAGGCCTCTGGAGGGGCCTGTTTGCGAAAGAGGCGACCAAACCAGCCGAGCACGGGGCTCTTGGGGTTGGTCGATGTATCACGGTTCTCCAAATCGGTGTATGGACCCGCAGTCGAGCGAGCAGACGAAGGTGAAACCATGGCAAGGCCAACGGTCAATGCTGTGAACGAACGCATGTTGAAAAGCTTTGCCGCTGATGAAATACAGACGGAGGCTTCAACTCAGACTGTGTGTCTGGAATGAGTGTAACGGAGAAGTGTTGGAAGTGCTTGATGATTCTGCAGAAGTAGGAGAATACGAGAGAGCAGAGGGTCCTTATATCGAGGGTAAACTACCACAAAAGATGGTATGCACACTTACCTCGCAGAGGCTGGTCGACGTGGACAACCTCCTGCATGACTAGGTGGAGAAGGACGTGCTGGAATGGAGAGACGTGCAACCTCACGTCGACCAGACCACCCTCAATCGCGAAGGATTGTCTCTTGGCCTGCTCCACAGTGGTGGGTGAATGATAGCCATACCCAAAAGAGTCGGATGGCATGGAATGAGTTTAGAATCCCTTGCCGGATCAGAAAGTCGATGATATAATGGAGTCTATATTGGGAGCCTCCAGCCTGGAAGTGTCATTCTTGACGTCGAGGAATGCGTGTCAACGCGTTATCTGGCATGGCTCAACGTTTGAGATGGAGCCTTCCTTTCCAGTGGATAGAAGCTTGAGACGCAGTGACTTCGTGCTGGCCTTGTCATTGGCTGTTTCTCCTGGATTGCTTGAGTGTTCTCCTCAATACGTCCCTGGTAGTCGGGTCTCGCAGGCAGATCGTTCCTGAGTGAGTAATCAGTGTGGTCTATGGGCATGTGCGATGTCAAGAGAGGGAGTAGTAGTTCGCGCATATACCGGTCACATGTAGTTCTATGCCGATATTCCTCCGACGACTTCAGCCCTACAATGATCTGCAGCTGCAGGCGAGCTCCAATCCGGTTCTGTATCACACACGAACCACTCCTACCAGACTCTGCACCCGCACACCCACTCTTGACTTGCTGAGGAGAGGGAAGGAGGAGAATCAATGTCTGGGCCAGTCTCACATTCCTGATGGGAGCCGTCTGCAGCTCATGCCTCGGGCAGCGTCATCCCTCGCAGGATGTAAGTTCTCTTCTGGTATATGCACTCTCAACGGACACACCAATGACTTACATCTCTTCCCGACAGGGCGATCTCGATCGCATCCTTGACTCGAGACAGACGTCGTACGGAGCCATCGACAGTAACGATAGGTACAGCCAGGCACAACCAGACGAGGAGGAGTTGCAAAGGGAGCGAGAGGCTCTGGAATACATCACCGCAGACGCCACAGAGTAAGGGCTTCGGGTTCAAAAATCCGAGACCTGCATTGTCTGACTTGACTTGTAGGCACATGATCGATGTACTGCACCCGACCGACGCCGCCATGGAGCACAGCATCGACAACGGCAACGATAGACACATCAGAGACGATCACAGCGAGAGCGAATCAGGACAGGACGCCGAAGAAGAGGCGTGGTTGGAGAGCATCAAATCGGCCAGCGCTGCTCAGGTGAAAATGCCGCAGAACGGAACATTTGTAATGAATGTGGGTCAACTTAGGGATGGAGCTTGAAAGGAAGACCTGCTACGGTCAGGATATATACCATATGGGAATGATCGAACCCAAGAGGTGAAGGTCACGATGAGAGTGGTGGAATCGATGTGGCGGTCTGCAACAGCCTGGCGCTGGGAGAATGCAGGTGGTATGCACGACGGACAACCGTCTTGTTCTGCAGGGACTATAAGAAGGAGGCACGGGTTTGCCAGATGGCCATGCTGGCTAGGCTCGATTGATCCAGGCCCAGGAGGACGAACAGTGCCGAACATATATTCCACATGGGATGGCATAGGAATTTTGGGGATGGCCAGACATTCGACGCCGTGACCACAAGAGAGGACTTCAGGAGGGATCAAGTTGTACAGCTCCAGGCCGATCAGGTCGGAATGCCTGTCCAGTCCATGCAGGGAGCAGAATTGGAGCATTTTCGTGTGCGTTTTTGTCAATCTTCTCCAGCAGTTATGGCCGGTCTGGGATCAGGACTGGAGAATTTGAGTATCCTTCCGTCAATGGAGCTTCTCATCTTTCAGTCAGTCAGAAAACTAAGTGCCTAGCTCGACTGTAAAGTAGAGATGAACCAGTCTTGCTCATTGGCGTGCAACATCTCACAACAATCACAGACCCTCCCATTTCCCAAACCTTTTCCAATCATCGTACACCGACCTCAGAACCGCCCTCTCGCTATTGTTTACCGCCGCACTCAGACTCTTGATCGCATCCGAACTATAAACCTCCATAGCCTCAATGACCGCCCACAGTCCCGGTAGCAGCGCTTCTCTCGCGCCTTCGCCCAAGCTTCCCATCAGGACCTGCGCGCAATAGTGGTGCAGCAAGTACTGCGTGAATTGCCCTGCATGGGCTTGCGCCTTCCTCGATTCGTCGACTAGGTCGGAGGCTTTGCCGCGGTGGTGGCGGAGAGGTGGCGGGTTGCTGAAGGACTCGAGCACGCGGGCGAGAGCACGCGCTTGTCGGATGGAGAGTTCGACTGGAGTCGGAGATGACAGTGTGGTGGCTCGGAAGAGATGAGTGAGAAGGGATTGCAGGAGGGAAATGACAAGGTGGAAACGGCCTTGGAGACGGGAGCGGTGGTGCAAGAAAAGGGCGGTGAGGACTTGGGTCATATCGAGGTAAAGGGCGCCGGCAAATTGGCATGTCGTGAGGAGCGATTGCAAGGTGTGAAGCGTCTGCTCGATGGCGTATTGGTTGACCATGAATGGCTTTTCTTTGAAGATGATGGCCAAATTCTGGAGCGCTGCACGTCGCACAAGCAGTTCGTCTCCGGGTTTAATGTCGACCAGAAAGAAGCCTTTATCATCCTGGCTCGCTGCCTGCAGATTGCGGTAAAGCAATGTCGTGGGATGTCTGCTCGAGTTGTCGAAATCTTCTTTAGTCAAGCCTCTGATGGCGGCGCGGGCCAGCAACAGAAAGCCAAATGACTGTAGGCAATGAAGCCTGGTCAAGACATCGAATGCGACCTTCAATTTCAAATCCACATCGAACTCAGCAAAGCTGTTTTCGTATGTTGAAAGCACATCTGCTTGCTCCTTTGCACTGAGCTGCTCATGCTCAATGATGCCGATTGCAGTTGTCGAGAGGAGTTCCTTGTCTAGCATGTATTTGGCCTCAAGACGGAACGCCGCCACGGCCAGTCGGCTCCGATGTACGCTTTTCACGGATGGTGGCGTGACGTGATTCAAAGCTGTGCTGACCTGTTTAGCATGCTCCAGCGGGATCAGGAAAGTATCGGGCAATTCGAGCAGAGCCTCCAGCACCGAAGCGCAATTGCTAATGTCAAGGTCGGACAGATCAGCCAAGTCGTTGCGCGCACTGCTGCCAAAAGCCTCGACATCTGCCGCAAGCATATCAACATAGGCCCGCACGATCTTCGCCTCACAATGGACCAACGTTTCCTTGGTAGCTTCGCGGGCGTTGCTTTCAATCATCGCAATTGCGACCTTCACCAAGGCCAATCCAGCTCTTCCAGCGAAGAGCTTGCCAGCCTTCTTCTCAGACTTGACTCGGTCCTTGATGCGTTTCGACATCTGCAAGAGCAGCTCACGACTCTTCTCGCGGTCCTGTGTTCCCAGCCAAGAACGCAGAACTCTTTTGCTGATCTCCTCAAGCAGACGTATACTGTCGAGCGAATCCAGTCGTGATTCGTCCTGTGCGTCTGGGTCGATGCCGTGTTCAAGCATATCAACAATTTCCCAAAGAGCAGTTGCATCCGTCAGCAGTCGCGAATCTTGACATGGCAAAGAGGCAAGTTTGAGCACAAGAGCCAGGCGATCCCGGAGTTGCGAAATTCCCGCCTGGTCTTGTTTCGGCGGCGGAAGCCCTAGAATGGTATCCAGGATATTCGTGCGCTGAGTCTGGTCCAACGAGGCTGCGTCGATGTTTGCCATCGTGGAAGCGAAAACTGCCTCATAGCTTGCTGAAGTTGACTTTGAAGCTGTCTGCAGTTCTTGAATTGCGACTGTAGCGAACTCTTCGAGAATAGCAGTTTTGTTGAGTCCTTGAAATGAGTGCAAGACGGCCTGCAGTTGGGTCGCAGAGTCATTGTCGATAGAGGCCCGTACAGCGGCAGCTTGGAACAAAGCTTCCATAACGCCTTTTCGCAGGTCGCTTTGCACTGTTGCAAGGAGGCTAGGGAATCGGATCAAGACATCCGCGGCGCTTGCCTTCTGCTCGGCAACGCGCTCGATGGCCTTGGTGCAGAGACCTGCACATCCAGCTTCGCCGCCATACTGCCCAAAGCATTGACACAATGTAGCGACATATGTTTGAGCGCTGTGTCTCAACCTGACCTGGTCGCCAAGCGTCAATTCAGAATCCCCCATGTCACACTGCGAGTGAGCTGAATTGAAAGCTTTGTTCGATAGAAGAGAAGCTCCCATGCTAGTAACGCTCTGCCGATCAGCTTGTTTGAAGGCCCAGTGAGGATACCACAGTTCGAAGACTCGCGTCAGAGTTCGCCAGTAGTGACAGTCGCTTGCAATTGTCGTCTTGAAGCCCTTCAATTCCGCAATAACGAGAAGGGTACCCAATAGATTGTCCAGTCGCTGCTGAATGCTCGAAATCAAAGCATCAGACCGAACGCCCCTGAGTAATGATCCCAAGACACACAGTGCAGCACGAAGCTGAGTAGACTTTTCCGGTTCCTTGAGATTCGCTTGGGAGTTCGTGGTCTGCTGAATGATTGTTGAATAGCGGTCGACCAGCTCAAGAATCGTGTCAACGGGAAGTGAGTTTTCAAGCGTTTCTGCGAGCGCATCGCCCACGCTGTCCCATACAGACCAGCCGCGTGTGCTGTGCATTGCTTGCAGCTGCTTGAACCAACAATCCGTGAAGATACTCAGGGTACGGCTCTGTGCATGAGCTCTCATAGTAGGTAGAATAACTCCATCTCTCCATCTGGACTCCATGAAACTGCGATATGTCCCGTCCTCTGAACCGTCGAAGGCTGCTTCCTTTGTGATTTCGTCGAATACTTCGTCGGTAGATTTTGGACTCAAGAGTACATTGGCATCCAGCTCAACCACACCAGCGACGAGCTTCCAATTCACAGCGGTCTTCGTGGAAGTCGCGCTGGCGATATTTTCTCTGACTATGCGTGCAAGGATCTCAGCAGACAACGTCGCTTTGTTAATCCGAACGGCTCGAAGAAGTTCAATGAGCGCTAAGCTCTGCTCCTCTTCGGTCCGTCCGTCGAAAGAATCTCGAACCGCGCTAAAGACTGATTCAATCCAAGGCCGTTCCTTTGTGCGATGTCGTGGTGTGGGT
Source organism: Zymoseptoria brevis (assembly GCA_000983655.1). Taxonomy (NCBI): domain Eukaryota; kingdom Fungi; phylum Ascomycota; class Dothideomycetes; order Mycosphaerellales; family Mycosphaerellaceae; genus Zymoseptoria; species Zymoseptoria brevis. The sequence goes on along the minus strand of JYJE01002579.1, from coordinate 49,930 downwards.
GTGGAGGAGGATCGCAGTGCAATATCGAGCACCTTTGGTACTGAACTAAGCAGTTCTTGGTTTGCTTCATCATGCAACGATTTGTGCAGTGACGCCAACGCCTCTCCGATGGTGGCCTGGGCCAATCCATGTTGAAGACGGCGGGCCTGCGGATCGGTCTTTCTGAAGAATGCTGATCTTGCTGGCAGGATTGTGTGCTTGGCCACCAAGGATTCCAGAGCGCGTTCGTACGATCGAGCAGATCCTGGTTGAGATTCGCCACGCCTGCGCTTAGATCCAGTCTCGTCTCCACCCTCTAGTACTTCAAGTAAGGGGAGAACAGAAACCAGACAATAAGTATTAAAGTTCGTGTCGTCAGAGTCTTGACGTTTGCGAAGCTCCCAAATCTGCAAGGCTGGGTCCAGCAGTGATCTGGCAATCAGATTTTGTGTCTCGGCGATTCCGTGACTGTGAGTATGGACATGTCGGAGCCAGTTTCCACATAGCAAGGCCGCAGCAGAACTTTCCATGCTCAGTAGAGCCTTGATAGCTGCACCATCTGGACCTCGTCCAAGCTCCAATAGCAGGTTGAGGAGTTCCGTGACGGAATATAGCAACGCCTCGGAGAGCTCCTGAGCAGAAAACGTATCCTGCAAAACACCTGGCAATTGATTGAGGAAGAGTGCGATTTTCTGCGGCGATGTGAGCCGTATAGTTGAGGCCAGAACATCCCATGCTTTGATTTCTCTGCAGGTTTCGGTTGATGACTTGAATTTCCCCATCAACCATCTCAAAATCATTTCGGCGCGAGCATTGTGATTGCATATCGACTTGGCCTCTGCGAGTTGTGATTCCAGGTTCGGTAGGGAGTCCAGGGTCTTCAACCGGTCCAACGAAGGTCGGTCGTCCATGCCTGAGCCTGCCATGATGCGAGACCGTCGAGCAGTCCCGTTAAGTCCTCCAGAGATGAAGTTTAATCGAATCTCAAAAGTTGTCTCTCGGACTTTTTTGATAGACGCTCGGACGCCACGGACGCTCCCGCGCCAGAAGCTGCTCAACCGGCAGCGACGCATTGATCTCCGACAGCTGCCAACTCACTGATCAAAAACCAAACCTTCCACAAGCGACATCCTACGACAAGAAGTGTTCAATCTCTTCACAATGGCCGACTCATCTTCCTCCAACGCTGCGACCGTCCCACCACCAACCCGCCCAAGCCGACCTCTCAGCGAAGCGCTATTGAACGAGAAGGTGAGAAAACAATATCGAGCCTATGGCCCTGTTCACGGCGCATAACGAAGATGAACGTTTTGCTGATACATGCAATGTGCACAGTGGGACCACTGCCTCAGCACACTTCTCATCCGCAGCACCCTCGGCGCGTCATTCGGTGTGATCTTCTCGGTCCTCCTCTTCAAGCGGAGAGCTTTCCCAGTGTGGGCTGGTCTTGGATTTGGTGCTGGAAGAGCTTGGGAGGAGTGTGACAGCGTACGTTGAAATCTTCCTCTCTTTGGGGCGTTCGTGCCTTCGAGATGCATACACGACATGGAGGCATTGGCGAAGTTGAGGGACACTATCCTGGCGCGGGGCGATGATATTGCGGGCTATCGGGAGTACGAGGACCAGGCTGACATGAATTCACAGAGCTTCAAGCGCGCCACAGCTCCATCACGCGACGGACTCCGCGTTCTCCGATCATGAGCTAGGGACTGGACGGAAAATGGCTGGACATCATTGCAACTCGATCGACTGGCAGGAGGCATGCAGAACCTCAAGAGTGAACGATGTGTATTCTAGAAGAAGGCGTGCGGTTTGAGGACAGACACTTTTCCAAACTTGACACTGTGTATACATGGATTGGGAAGACGGATAAGGTCTGCGAACGGATAAGATCCAGACGTACTGTGGTGACATGTTGCCTTGCTGAGGCTGTAAGTTCCCGGTCGTCCCCAAGCGAGAGAACTCAGCGCTCCGGCATGACCGCGAAAGTCAATCTCAGCACAGCTGCGAATCCGAGAAGCCAAGTCTTGCGTGCATGCGTTACTGGGTTATCGTTTCGAATTTTCCATACGCAAGCCAGCAACCAATAAGGCAGGCAGGCATGAGGGTACCCAAGTAGCATGGGCAGAACATCGTACATGCAGGCGCCCAGGTGGGACTATCGGTAGGCGTACAAGCAAGTTAGCAAGACACACTACTGAGCCGCACAGGTACTTCGGCTGCTCGTCCTAAATGGCCGGACAGCTAAGTTAGCGAAACGTACTAATAGGCGTAAACTAAGTTATCAGGACGTACTAATAGGCGTACAACTAAGCTATCAGGACATACTTATAGGCATATCGGCAAGTTAGCAAGACATGCAATATAGCCGTACAGGTAGACCTTGAGACACGACAAAGAAACTTACCGATACGTTTAGTTAGCTTTAAAGGACCGCTGACATGCTAAATAGGCGTACATGCCATTCTACATGGCCATGTAGTTGCCCCGATCAAGGACCTGAATGGATCACTCTCTCATGTGCACCTCAGGCACCATTTCCTAAACTAACCTCACGTTGTTACCAGGAGACATGGAACAGGCGTATAAATACAGTACAGTATTCTCGATGGCATGAGCCCACCAATAAAGGACGTGGCTAATGGGTATCGGAGCTGCGAATCAAACAAATAGGAGCGACGCAACAAAGCACAATCTCGATCCGTGAGGATCACGCCTCGCTTCTAGTCACAGGCAGCAACAGAATTCCGTCCTCTCGTCCCCAACCTGCACTCTCCACTCTCTCCTCCACGATGGAAAATGCTATGGGCATGGAGTGGACAGCGTTGCCATGGTCCCTGTGAAGTTACTGTCTAGAAGCAGTCTCAAACTTGCTGTCCGTTGTGCACTCTCGCTAGAGCTTCCTCCGCAGCCCTCAGCCTCTCGTCCCGCAACGCAGCCTCCTCTCCCATCTGACGAATTATCTCCTCCTTTCTAGCATTTTCAGCATGCAGGTGGTCCAGCTGTCGCCGCATCGCCTCGACTTCCTCAAAAGTCTGTTCTCCAACGCCGGAGAAGGAGCGCTTGCGCTTCAGGCCGTTGGGAGAGTTCAGATTGAAAGCATCGTGCTCGGTGGCCGCCGTGGCAGTCTCGGATAAGCGCGAGGCTTGTGGATCTTCGTCTTGTGTAGCTCCGGCTCCGGCTCCAGCTGCAGCAGCGGCTTCGGTGAGTTCGTGGTGAAGAGCAGACGACTGCGAGTCGAGCGGCTCTTTTCCGTTATGCACACGGCGGAGATGCTCGTTAAGATTCTCCTTACGCGTGAAACCCTTTCCGGTGTGTCGCTTGCATTCGTTGAAGGGACACATGAGTGCGGATTTAGGACCGCCGTGCTTGCCATGGACCTCGCGCTCGTGTCGTAAAAGTCCGCCGGAATACGTGAAGCCCTGCAATTTCGCGCATGATGCGTGTGGACATCGATAAGGTCGGTCGTGCTTGTCCATGTGTTTACTAGATGGTTGTCAGCATTTTGATGCGAGTTGCTCGGATTGTCACATGACTCACCTCCACTCGCACTTCCGATCGAACGTGATTCCAACACATTCATCGGCGTAATTGCAAATGTACTTGTTTGCTTCGTTTCTCGGCGGGTCACCGCGCTTGAACGCGCGCGATCCTCGCGGCGAGTAGTCCCCAGCTTGAGAACCCGCATCTCCAGAGGCAACTGAATTGGAGCGTCTTTGATCTTGGTAGTGGCTCGCCTGGAGGTCCTGGTGCTGTTCCTGTTGATGATCCATCGTCTGTTCATGCTGGTGTTCATGCTGATGGTCCTGCTGATGAGCCTGCTGATGAGCCTGCTCGTGAGCCTGCTGTTGTTCGTGTTGCTGGAGTTGCTGCTGGTCATGGGTGTAGGGATGCTGTTGTTGATCGTGCGGATACGGCTGCTGTTGGGCCTGCGGGTAGGGCTGTTGATCGTAGGGATTTTCTTGTGGTAGATGTTCTTGTTGCTGCTGCTCCGCAAGTCCATTTGTCATTGCGGAAATATTGTCCGCGAGATTCTGCGCCAAGTGGCCGTCTGACATGACTGAATGTGATCGCTTGCGAGACATGGGTTGTCCTTCGCTTGATGCCATGGGATCATCTTGGTGCGCGCTAGGTATCACGGGTGCCTGCATGTTTTCGTTGACTTGCGCCATGACGAAGTGCAAAAGCTCCCTCTGATCGATGAATCGAGGTTGAACGTATGTGGTTCCGTCGAATGGCGCGGTAGAAACCGACGACGCGGAGTTATAGTTGTCGTGTGCTGCGCAAAATCTTGGCCGGCGGAAGGGTCGGAGGTCAGAATGAAGGGGCGCAGCAGGGGCAGACAGAGATGATTGCTGATTATCGTGCGCTGTTGCTGCAAAGTTTGGAAGATTGATCGGTCTCGTTCTGTTCCCAGCAAGCGTCCTCACTGGTAAATGGGTTGTTGTGGTAGAGGTTTAAGTGGTCCTGAGGCAGCAAATTTCGAGAAATGGGGATTTGCGGTGGCGCGGACGGAAAGCGGGATGAGAAGTACCGCCGGGTCGGAAGCTGCGCCCGGCTGGAGACGCGTTTACCTTAGGTCTAGTATTTGTACGTGGCAGCGACCAGCAGGCTTCACTCTTCTTGGTCATCTGCTTCTTGGTCAGTGGTGTCCACTCCGATAGGCAGAGTGTACCTTATGCGTCAGTTCGCAGAGAGCGTGACTCACACTGCGAATTGCATCTCGTTGCGACCTGACGATGGACCGAGCTCGCCTGACGTGGCGATGCCTCGACCGGGAGACGAATCTTCTCGTATTACTAATCGTGTCAGAGGTCATGGCTTCATCGTTCGCTCACGATTACACCGACGCCTCCATACGCTGGTTTGGTTGCACATGCATGGGCATGGTTCGTCGTTGATCTGGTGAAACACGCCTCCACAGACATCGCCACCACTTTCGGCTGACTACGCCCATGAAAGTGAGGCGACGGTGAACCCCGGATAGATGTCCAGCTGAAGAGGCAAGGCGGTATCAGCTGGCAGCATTCGGTATGCTTTAATGACGGCGATAGGCTGAGATCGATCGTATTCCGAGGACAGACGGCGCGGCGTACTCTGAAAGACCTTTTCTGCTTCTTTTGTGAACCAGAGCTGTTCCATGTCAGCGCGGACTGTCCCACTTTCAAGTCGCCAAAACACGAGATGCTTGAGTCCCACAAGCACTTATCTCTCTATTCATACTCTTCAATACGGCCGGTAGTCGTATGCGACATGGCGACGACACCGATATATTCCAGATTGCTCGAGGTGTTGTCCAGAGTCGACGCCGGAAGGTGAAAGGGCTTTGAGCCTGTACAAGCCAAAGTGTGAGGCCGTCATGTCCTTGATGGCCTCGGATAGTATGAAAAATGATGGGATCAGAGCTGCGGCCAGAGGTTATATAGATCCTACTGCTGTGTAGATATACAAGCGGCCTCAGTTCAACCGCACCGGTGAAGCGTGCCGGCTGGAATACCTAGCCTGCATCTTCCCTTGCCAGTGCTGGCGTCCCGAGCAAAGAGACGTAGGTACAGAGTGAGAGAGATCTCTGCCATCGCTCCGGGGTTGAACCCGTCTATACTCGACGGAGCCACCGACGATTTCCGACGCTACGGATGCGTCCTAAGAAGCATAGAAGCATCTTGTGCCAGCACACAGGAAGAACGAGTCTACACAGCCCGAGATCCGAGCCAGCCAACGCAAAGCGGATGGTCCATCCGCCGAACAGCTCCGGCGCCAAAAAAGAAACCCTACACGACGCAACAAACCAAAAACAATGGTACTGCGGACGAGGTTCGAACTCGCGCGGGTTGCCCCAGTAGAGATCTATCACCAGGGATCTTAAATCTACCGCCTTGAACCACTCGGCCACCCTGGAGAAGTTGTCAGGCACGGGCGCGACTAGCGGTGGAAACATGGGAACATACGCAGTCGGTGCTCGCACATGGAACGCTTGTGCGTAGTTTTCATACTGATCATTTTTTTTTGTATATAGTCAAGCTGTTCCGACGATAGGCCTGCCTCTACAGTACTAGGCCCTAAGTCTGGGCCTTGGCGTGTGAACTTCGTGATCGCGTTTTTCAACACTATTCTTCCGCACGCTCTCAATGGCCACACTACGTACCCCGTTATCACAGATTTCACACAATCGTAGACGTAACACTAAACTATCGCTTAGCGAAAAAAGCCAGCTCTAGGGACGTGCGTGCGCTAGTAAGGGCGATACCGCGATTGCTACGAACGAAGCCCTTCCTTACGCGACCGTCAAATACGTTCTTGCGCGTATCGCAAAACGTAACTCCTTCGACAACCTCCCTCGTAGCGGTCGCCCTCGCACCTATACCGAAAGAGACGCGAGATCAGTCGTTCGAACCGCGAGATTACACCCAAAATTTACGTATAAGTAGCTACGCGACGCGTATAGCTCGAATCTAAGTACAAAGGTCCTTCGTACAATCCTCGAGAAGGCCGGCATTGTTAACTAGCGCTGTAAACGACGCCCTAAACTCACCGAGGAGCACGCTCGAATCCGCCTTACGTAGGCACTCGTACACCGTTATACGGACTAGACATAATAGCTCTTTTTAGACGAGTGTTCAGTCGAGAAGGGCACCGGTAAAGAGACGGCTTAGGCATTCGGATACCTACGCGAGAAGTGGTTAAAAGAGCGGATACAAACCTACCCTAAGGGTAAACAAGGCTCGGTAATGGTCTGGGGCATAATTAGCATGTTAATTAAGGACATACACCTCGTGATAATAGAGCGTAATGCCGACAGTCCACGAGGGGGGTATTTAGCACGATCCTATACTATAACACTCGAGGATAGCCTATTTCCTTACTACGAAGGGCAGTGTTTTTAGTAGGACAACGCACTAGTTCACACCGCACATCACACGATCAATTTCCTTAACAATGCCGGTGTGTAGTGGCATCTCGGCTGGCTACCATACAGCCCTAATATAAATCCAATCGAGCACATCTGGTGGCACCTAAAAAAGCTAGTATACGAGGTCAATCTACGCATTGACAGCATTACAAACAAGGACAGACAGAAGGAGGCATTAATTAAGGCACTGCCACGTGCGTGGAAGCTAATGCCACGCCGCATTGTCGAGGAAGTAATTAATTCAATGCCAAGGAGGATTAAGGCACTTATCGCTGCACAGGGCTGGCACACGAAGTATTAAGGACACACACTGTATACAAGAATTATAGAGCGCAATGCCAGCTTTCCAACAAACCACATATCAGCTCAAACCGTCAACAACTCCATATGTTATGCAGTGTTGAAGACATGAGCAATAACCATGAGATTCTGGAATTTGACGCCAAGGCCCAGACTTAGGGAAGGTCACTGTAGCACAGCACTGTTCAAGCCGATGTCAGAACAGACATACGTCGCTGCTGCCACTAAGCCCTTCGCAAACATCTGACGTCCGAAAGGAGCGAACAGTGCGATGGAGAAAGTGCCGCTCCCTAAGTCGAGTTACCTTACTCGTACCGTCGTACGGCATGTCAAGAAGCTGAGTTTTCCTGTCTGAACTGCCTGCGCATCTCTGAAGCTCGTCTCTCCAACCCCCTTTTCGACCCCAAACGACATTGCATCTCATTCCAATCACCACCCCTCGACCTCCTCAACATTGCACCACAACCCGCCCGCGGGCTTTGCTGTAATACCTCCCTTGATCTGCACTTCTCCCTCCGCATGCGGACATCCTTCTTCGAACGTGGTGTTGAACTTCCCGATCCAAGCGGCGAGGAGGCAGGCGAACTCGGCGACGGCGAACTTTTGGCCGATACAGGAGCGGGGACCGTGGAGGAAGGCTATTGAGATTAGAGGCTGAAGGTGAGGAAGGATATAGGGAAGTGCATACTGAGAAAGGAGTAGTTTGACTTGGCGGAGCCGGAGGCGTTGCACTTCCCGTCGGCGTTGAGCCAGCGGGAGGGGTTGAATTCCATGGCCTGGTTGTGGAGTCTCGTCAGCATCATCTTCGCGGCAGATGGAATAGTATGAAGATGACCTACATCGCTTCCCCACAGCTCCTCGCTGACGTTCACCGCCACCGGCACAAGTAACACCGTCGTTCCCTTCGGCAACACTTGATCCTGAATAACCGTGTCCCTCCCTGCGATCCTCAGAGTCAGACTGACTGGCGGCCATAATCTCAGCACCTCCTGACAGAACGCCTGCAAGTAATGGCAGTCATCGATGTCCTGCGCCGTGATATCGCTATCCAAGCTGGGAATGGACTTGCGAATTGCTTCGCGGAGTGTGGTTTGGATGTCGGGATACTTGCACAAAGCGTAGATGGCCCAGATCATGCTCGTCGCTGTTGTCTCATGACCGGCGACGAGGAAGGTCATGAGTTGGTTGACGAGGTTCTCGTCGTCGAAGGCGTTGGACTGCAGTGCGACAGAAAGAATATCCCGATGCGAGGTATCATCAGACTTCTCGGACTTCTCGAGAACAGCTCGTTTCGAAGCGATGAGTTCTCGGCAGGTCTGTTTGATCACTGTCGTCGCTTCGTTGAGATCTGCGTTGCGTTTGATGGGCAGGGCAGCAAGAAGCCAGTGTGGTAGGAACATGGGCGCAAATTGCAGGATCTTGGTGAGTATGTTGCCTGGTGGTAGTCGCAAGACATTGGCATACGTCTGGCTGAGTTTGTTGCTGGGATCCGCGAGCGAATTGAAGTCCTGACCCATACCACTCAGGCCGATGATGTCGAGGGTAGCGCGTGAGGACCAGTTGCCGACGTTGATGGTTCCGGGGGCGTGTTCATGTTCTTCGTGTTTGGCATCGCCGTCTTTGACCGGAGCATCGCCGGCCTCGACCTTTGAAGCCACAGCCAAACATGCCGCCAACTCTTGCGACTTCTTCCAGAACACGGGATAGATCTCCTTGATGTGGCGAAAGGCGAATGCAGGCGAGAGATTCTTACGCTGGAACTTGTGCTCCTCGCCCTCGGTAAGAAGGATTCCACGACCGAGTATCCGGCCAAGTCCATGCTTGAGTTGATCGGGTTTGACAAAGTCATAGTTCTTCGTGACGAGCACTTCGGCTGCGGGAGCATGATTCATCAGTCCGTGTTTAAGACTCCGACATCACATCCTGCCTCCTCTGACCCATCAAAATTGACAACAACATGAAAACATTAACGAAAGGTTCAACGTACCCAACGCCGCCGGCGTACAAGGAACAACCCTCTCCCTTCCCCAATTACTATACCGAATCAGGCCGCCCTTGCTCTCCACACTTTTCACCCACTCCCTCGCCGGGAACCCGCTCGGCTCTCGCATGATCTTCCGCGTGTGGCCGGTCAACCAGTGCGATCCGGGGGGTTGCGGGATGTGGCGAAGAGGACTGAGATAGCGTGGGTAGAGGACCACATTGTAGATTGTTGTGAGGAAGAACTGGGTCAGGAAGAGGAGAAAAGTGGTCAGATACAGGCCAGGAACGGGCAGGGAGGTGCGGGTGGTGAGATAGAAGGAGGTGACGTGTGCTGCCGCGAGGCGGATGAGGGTGTTCATCGTGATGGTTGATATGAGTGAATTAGTCGTCTGGTGTTTGTTTCTTCTGATCTGAGGTCGTTGGTGGTGCTGGTATCCAGAAACGGGCCGGATCTGAGATTCCTGATGTATTTGACGGCAGCCTGGTTCTGCCCAAAAGACGCTCCTTCCCCGGGAAGACGATGAACGAGGATGCAATCAAGCAATCAATGCAGTTGATGATGGGTTGACCTTAAGGATCCAGGGTCCATCCGCTAACGTGGTCGGTGATTCTAGATGATCCGACCCCGGTCACTACGACTACGAAGCTTCGTACGTCGTATAGCGTATAGCGCCATCAACCATACACGGGGAGTTCGAGCTCTATCATCTTCTTCAAACAGCATGATATGGACTCAATTATTACTACAGGGAGAAACCAAGCAACCTAGCGATAAGGAAACTAGGTATGCTTTCATCGATAATCCATACGGTACCTGCAAGACTATGCAACATAACATCTTGCTAAATGATCTGTACGATTTCCCAACATGTTCCAAATGTACGAAAGACCCTACACGCATCTACCTCTGTTGAAAGCTCCGCGAAACTTCTCCACGAAGAAGCATGGCATTGTTTCACTATTGAAGCTAATTTTTGAACGGAGGAGGAAAGACCTCGCCTGGACAGCTACCATCACACCCGTCAGATCCAGCCCGAATGCTATATCGACAAGTGCCGAAACCTTCCTCCATTTGCATCCTATTTTATTGCCTTTCTCATCATGCCTCCCCACTTCGTTGTCCCAACTCTTTCTGCGACTTGGTCACCAGTATCGTACTCGGCAACATCTGCACCCTGACTCTGTTCGGCGCTACGCTCACGGTGGCGGTGACGTAGATGATGGTCGTCTGGATGACGATGACAGGACTGGTGTCGGAATCCAGTGTGGTCGGAACGGCGGTGGGAGTCGTTGGCGATGGTGGAGGTGCTGGTGGAGGAGTAGTCGATAACGACGTGACGCTGCTTACACTTGGTATCGGGGTCGGTACGGCCTCTGACGGCGGAAGCACACTCGCTGCAGGCAACTGTACAGAAGTTGCGCTCGAAGGAGCATTGATCGTGCCGCTCGGTGTCGAGGATCGCCCTTCAGCTCCACTAGCCGTGACGGCAGTCGAACTCGCAGCCGGCGTGACAGAGGACAGCGAGCTTGAAGCCACAGGAGGAGTATCCGCGACGGCCTGATAAACATTCAGATAGTTCACCGCCCAGTAGGATTCGACGTAGGCCTGCGGGTTTGCGGCCACGAATTTGTTGCAGCTTGTCCACTCGTTGGTCGGGTCGAGGACCGGGCAGGCGCCGTGGTTAAACAGGGGCCCGGCATAGCTGCCGCAGAAGTCGATGTCGAAGATCACGGAGGCGTTGGAGAAGTACGTGTCGATGTCGCAGCTGCCTTGAAAGTTGGCAGATGGAACGCCGAAGGTCGATGTGTCTGGAGATGGGTCTCCGTTGACAAGAGACGACGGGATGTTTTGTCGAGGAAAGAACCAGATCTTGATGGCGGCAGAACTCCACTCCATGGCATAGACACCACCTCCATTGGCGTTGAACGAAGCACCAGAGTTGTTCGCCTGCGTGGGAGCCACACCGCAGGCAGCGAATCCACCGTCTTTGCCACAATCATTCGTGAGCAATGTTCCCGTCTGGCCAGCTCCAGCAACCGTGCATCCTGGAGCCGTGTGCAACGCCATCAAATTGTCGCCCGAGTCGTTGATATACTCAATGATGTCGATCTCTCCAAACTTTGGCCACACACCCTGCCCATCACCTCCACTCCCCAACATCCAAAACGCCGGCCAGCTCCCACACACATTCGCCGGCATATGTTCCAAGTCCAACGCAAACAGCCCTCTCGTCCAGCTCTCTTTGCTCACCAACTTTACCGAAGGGCGTCCCAGATTGGCCGCTGGATCGAGGATACGCGTGTGCTCCGCGCCGAAGACGACCGGTCCGCCGCCGGTGGTGATGGGATTGGCTCCGACGAGGTTGAGCATGCCGAAGGACTCGGCGGTGGGACGGTCGACGTAGTGTACGTAGCCGAAGGTGGGATCCCAGGTGTTCTGGAAAGCGAAGGCATCGAAGAAGGTGGGGCCTTGGAGAGAAGTCTGGAGGGTGTAGGTCAAGGCCGAAACGGTGGGTGAGGCGAGAAGGAGGGCGAAAGCTGGGAGGAGATATTGGGACTGCATTTGGGCGAGGAGAGCGAGTGTCGTTGTCCTGAAGGTGGGTTGATGGGCATGAAGGTGGGTTGATGAGCAGGGAGGATGGGATGGGTTCCAGAGATGACGAGTCGTGAGGTGGTGAAGTGCCGTCTTGTTTGTCGTCGGAACATGCCAAGCGGATTGTCGATGCCTCGTTCGACGGGAAGGGACGCGTGTTTCCTATCTCGACGGCAAGTGCAAACAGTATCCGCATCGATTCTTCTCCACTTACCGTTCAATCCCGAAGATGGCCAATGCAAAAATGTATTAATACAATAGAAAGCGGCTCTTACAGGCCTTGCAATCGCGTGTCTTCCGCAGCGAATATGCCCGATCCCTCCACGGGAAATCGGATATCAGTAACAAGCAATCGTCAATCGTAAACTCCCAGCAGCGATGCCGTGCCACCATTCTACTCTCTCCCAATTCGAGTCTGTCACTCTCGAGACCTCTTCCAAAGCGAGCGACTTCTCGATTCACATCGATCATGAGTTCCCCGACACACCCGAACTCTCGCCGGCTCGACGCTCCTTGCTGCTGCTGGTGCTCGCCACGCCGTCCTCGTCGTAAAGGCTGTGCTCCTCGATGTACTGCACGACCTGTTCTGGGACCAGATATCGAATAGACATGTCGCGCCTACGGAAAAGCCGGATCTTGGTCGAGCTGATGTCGTTTTGGACGAGTTGTTGAATCACCCAGATGTTGTCCTTCCATTCCTGTAGTGCCGCCAGGGCTTCATCGATGTCTGTACCGCTTCTCTGGAAAATTGTTAGTTGTGTGTATATATGAATCTGGCATCATGACGATGACTCACCTCCACGATAAATGCGCCGAAATTCCGCAGGATGTAGTCGATATCCTTGGCCGCCCACACACCCGGCGTGCTCATGGTCTGAATGAGATCGGCACCTGCCAGTAGAGCAATACGGCATTTCTTCTTTCCATTCGGTGTCTCCACTCCTCCCATGACTGTGTTGATCTCGTAGTCAAAGTGATCCAGCACCTTTGCCGTCTCCAAGTATTCACTGTGTAAAGCCTCCCAAGGGTCCACGCCGATCCAGCTGCTCTGCTGCACCGCCAGTGAGCACATATTGATCCGATGCTCCGCCTTGACCAGTCCCTTCTTGTTGTATGCGTCGCCGACACATGACAGGTATGCTCCTACGACTTCGAATTTGGTGTTGAAGCGGGCGTAGTCGGCGGCCATTTCGAACATGCGCAGGTGGAGGAAGGTGATGGGTGAGAAGGAGCCGCAAGCGATGAGGACAAGGGGAGTGCGGTCTTCTGACATTATCCGTCGGCGTAGGCGATTGTTGGGGAATTCATACTGATCAAGAGTCATTTCGCCGTTGATCTCGGCCATGGTGGATGAGAATGGCGGAGGAGCGATGGGAGGGTTGTCGAAGGAGAGCAGGCCTTTGAGGGTGAGAGATGGACCGGTGTGGAAGGCTGAGGATCGGAGGTGAGGTGTAACAGTGTGTGATTCAGTGAATGTCGCGGAGAAGCGGATGTCTGGGTGAATGCGATAGCGGAGGTGACGCGGGCGGACGCAACGACGTGCGGCCAGCGTCGCTGTTGGGTGGTTTATATGGCCGGGAATAAGAGTTAGTCGCGGTGATATGATTATTGTCGTATTGAGTGGTTCAGAGGGGTATCGTCGTGGGCGGCGTGCGCTTGATGAAGGAGGGAGGGGTTGTCTACCGCGGGCGTTCTCAGGAAGTGGTTCTACCGTATGACTGACCAAGCAAAGAGGCCAGGCCAGGCCGCCGGAACGAAGTGGTGGGGCAATCACAAATGTGAGGCCTGAGGCATCAACTTTTCTGCTTTCTGGACTGGTTTTCAAAAAACGGATTAAGGTTTGATTGGCTCACAGCCAAAGTTGAAAAGGCCCCCCACGTGACTGTCTGCACGTGATTCCGCTCTCGACACCGCCGCCGGCAGGGAAAGGGGGGTCCTAGGGGGTCTCCCCCTAGAATAGAAAGTCGGAATCTCCTACCTTATGCAAGCTCCTGCTGGGCGTGGCGGCCAATGGTTACATTTGATGATGGGCAAGCATCAAGGTGGGAGTAACATCGTCAAGCCTCGTAGGCTGTCGGCTCCAAGGTTAAAGGTACCTATCAGTCGGCTTGAATGCGCCGGCGGGATTGAGAGCTGGCGGGGACGTCAAATGGAAGAGGGGCAATGGAAGTCCAGATGCCTTTCAACGTCATCAATGCAGCAGAAGCGACGACGAGAAATATATTCCAGCCGCTGAGACCTTTCCGCGTCCAATACAACCTCACTCCTCGATACATGTTTTCTGCCATTCGACGTGTAAATCTGACCAAACACTTCCTCAATCCCTCAAGAACATACGCAACGACCGCAAAGATGACCGACACCTCCAAGTACAAGTTTAACCATACCAGTACGTTTGTCACATTGAGATGCCAATTGAGATGCGTATGCTGACGTGACATTTCCAGTGCTGCGGTAAGTGACGAGTCCCAGTCTGGTCATCTGGTTGTGGTGTCAGACATGCCGTCGTCGACACATTTCCTTGACCAAACAACCTGTCAAACGCTAACAAACTCCACAGGGTGAAAGACCCCAAAGCCAGCATCAAGTTCTACGAGCACCTCGGCATGTCCCAGGTCAACAAGGCCGAGTTCCCAGACAACAAGTTCGACCTGTACTTCCTCGCCTACAACTCCTCCAAATCGGTCTCCAGAGACAACCATTGGACCGACCGCGAGGGCATCATCGAACTGACCCACAATTACGGCACCGAGAACGACTCCAACTTCAAGGTCGCCAATGGAAACAAGGAGCCTGGCAAGGGCTTCGGACATGTCTGTGTCAGCGTCGACAACATCCAAGCTGCCTGCCAGCGTCTGGAGGATGCCGGATACAAGTTCCAGAAGAAGCTGAAGGATGGTCGCATGCACTCTATTGCATTCGTCCTCGATCCAGATGAGTACTGGGGTGGGTGGAATTTGAGTTGGTGATATTCGCACCTCAACCCACTAACCACTCCGCAGTCGAGATCATCGCCCGAAATCCCGTCGACAAGACCGAAGACGTCAAAGAAACCGACACGTCCACCTACCGCATGAACCACACCATGATCCGCGTCAAGGACAAGGAGGCCTCCCTCAAGTTTTACCAAGAAACAATGGGCATGACCTTCATCCGCAAATCGGAGAATGAGTCCGCCGGTTTCAACCTCTACTTCCTCGCCTACGGTCCCGCTCCCTCCTCCGACAAATCTGCCAACGGCACCAATCCCGTCGCTGATCGCGAGGGTCTGCTCGAATTGACCTGGAACTACGGCACGGAGAAGGAAGAGGGCAAGGTATACCACGATGGCAACTCGGAGCCACAGGGTTTCGGACACATTTGCGTGTCGGTGGATGATCTGGACAAGGCGTGTGCGCGGTTCGAGGAGAAGGGTGTCGAGTGGAAGAAGAGGCTGACGGATGGTAGGATGAAGAATGTGGCGTTTGTGTTGGATCCGGATGGGTACTGGATCGAGGTCATTCAGAATGAAAAGTACAAGGAGGCGCCGGGAAAGTATTAAGTTTGATTAGTGATGACGGGGATGGATGAGCTGTAGCTATTGTCGCCCTTGTCTTCCTTTCGCGGTTTAGAAAGCATGAAGACATGCAATTGCATCGAACCACTCCTTCCAGCGTCCTCCCAGCATCCCCCCAGTATCCTCCTGACATCCTCCCTTCATACCAACAGGGCGAGCGGAGATCGGTGTTTTGTGGCCTCCCCACCTGAACCATGTCACATCCAAGGTGCCCTTGGTATACGGCTCTCGAGCATGCCAAAAGACTTGCAAGCGCTGCAATGCCGTGCGGAGATGCCCTTGCAACAGCAACTGAGAGCGGTTAGTTACATGTACCACCTGATCATCACCGGCAGCACTGCTACTCGATTGTACTCCGGAACCTTGACTGATACAGCGTAGGAATGCATCGCAGTGGGCACCTCGTTTGCAGGCAACAGGGACGCATTGGCCGACCTCCTGGTTCTCGGGCCATCGAGCTCAGGCCGAGTGAATAGACACTTCCGAGCCGACATTCACAGCCCATATCCTACATGCAGTCGTTGCCTAGATCGGGCATTATCGACAGATTCTTGAGCTTGTGTTGTCCCGGGAAGCGTCCGAGTGGCCACCCATGCGCGACAGAGCGTCAAACAAGTTGTGAAAGGTCAGCGCGGTGTGAAAGCACTTGCGTTATCATCATGCCGCTCGTCCATACATGTTGCTGTGCACATCTCACCAACTGGTCCCATCTCCGTCCTACCAAGGCAGCTCGTATCCTTCCCTATGCCAAAATTTGCCCGTATCCTCAATCCCCTTTTCCTTCATGATCGCCCACTGAAGGCAATCGTCAGCCAAGAGCTCCTCATCTTCCCTCGCTCGTAGAAGGACTCAGAGATCTAACTCACCAACTTCGCCGCGGCCTCCTCCGCTTCGACGGCTTCCGGATCCGCATCTGCCGCAGGGTTCATGTTCGTTTTCGTGATGCCAGGATGCAACAGACTCACGACGATTCCCTGGCTTTGCAGATCGCACGCGAGAGATTTCCCCACACTGTTAACGGCGGCCTTGGAGGCGCGGTAAGCGTAGGAGCCGCCAGTTGAGTTGTCTGCACGTTCCACACGTCGTCATTAGCGCAAATTCACTCTCAACGAAGCAGGGCAGAAAGAAACGGGATCTGGAGGGAAAAGAAGACACACCGCCTATACTTCCCACCCGACTACTAACAATCCCCACCTTCGCACCTCCTCCGTCCGCATCCTCCGCGCCCAACAATAGATTTTGAAGCAGCGCCTGGGTAAGCAACAAGGGCCCAAAGGCGTTCGTCTCAAACGTCGTGGTCAGGATTTCCTTGGTCACGGTGGGTAAGGCATCGTCTTCTTTCGGACTCATAACGCCCGCTACGTTGAGGAGGATGTGAATGGGTCTGCTGGCGAGGTGGGTTGCTAGACCGGCGATGGAGACGGGAGAGCGGAGATCCAGGCGGTGGAGGCGGCAGGGGAGGGACTGCAGGGTTGGACCGAGGATGTGGTCGGCGGCCTGCATCGGTGAATCAGCTTGGACGCGGGTATGGGACGGAGCTGAGATTGGAGAGGAGGCGTCTCCGACTTGGTGTTTGGACATGGATGGACAGGTCGACGTACATGTACTTCGTAGCCCTGTTCGTGGTCGAATTCTGTTAGCTAGACGTCCTCTTCACGTTGGTTGGCTCGACTCAAGGTGTCTTGATCTGGAACATTTCCGAACGACGAGAGGCCTGAACCAGGACGACATTCAACTTTACCTCCGAGATGAGTAATTGAGCAAGAGCATGGCCGATGCCTACAATGCAACACGTTTAGCATTGAGCAGCAGGAGCGAGTCGAGGCACGTTACCGCTATTTGCTCCTGTTACGACAGCGACAGGCATGTTTGGTAATTGAAGGTTGAATTTGAAAAGATAGGTAGCGAGAGAATGCAGATCTATGACCAAGCTGTACAGCGGTTCCAATGAATGTATAGAAGGTGTCGATGTAATGTGGAAGTCCGAAGGGGAGTTGACCTCCATCTTGAAGTGGACTCAACTCCGCACTCGCCTGCTCACATTCAGCAACGTCATCGAATACCTCTGATTCGCTGCCGGAGCTAGCACGCTAAGAACCGGCCGTTCTAGAGTGTAGTGGTCAAAGGAGTTCAATAGTCTCCGCACCACAGCGTAGTTAAAAGGGCAGTGTAGTAGTGAGATGAGCAGCGACAACATAATCAGACCGGAATGTCCGAAAGTCTCTTTCGTTGATCTCATGGATCGCTCTCCCTCTCCCAATCGAATCTAAAGTCTCCAACGAAAAGCAGCAAGAAAGGGTATATGACAAGAAAGGGGGAGGATAAAAGCACTCAACCCCGGCAGAAACAAAGTAAACAAAAGAGACTCCCTGATGCCCGTCCATGGAAGTTGCACCGCCCAATGTGTGATGCCGTTCAGAAGTCCCCAAGACGCCAAAATTTCACCGAGCGAGGGCCTGCCTGCGCGACCCGTGCTCCCCGTTCCCAACTCCTTTGACATGTTGTGTCCGAACAATTCTGTTTTCGCAAATTCCTCTCCATCCCTTCAAATGCCAGAGGAAAATCGTCAAGTCATCCTCATTTCAAAAGCTCCCTTTCCATACTACTCGTCCGACTCAACTCTCCGGGGAAACATCCCATCATGGGACCTCCAATCTCGCTACCTTCTCTCGCTCTCTGAGTACTGCTCGTGCGACTCGGGGCTCCACTTCCATTCTCGTTCTTCCGCTGCATACTGGTGCTACGACTGAAAATTCTCCTCGGCCAGCCTCCAGTACGCGAAACGCTCTCCGTCGGGCGGGTCGGGCGGGGAGAATTGGCTCCGTGGCTGCCGGTACCGTTCGCGTACGGCAAGTCCATGATGCCATACGCATTATCTTCGTTGGAGAGCGAGATCGGAGCTTCCTTTTTGATTTTGACGAACAACTTCGCGTCGCGGTACTGTTCACCTTGCGGATTGAAGAGCGGTAGGTGGCGGAAGCCTTGCTGAAGGGAGTCGAATTTCGCAGTAAAGGTGGCAAGCAAGACGGAGTTGGAAGAGTTGTTCTTGCCCTCAGGCGAGTTCCACACAGTCCATCGCACGAATATGAGCGACGGGTATTTGGTCTCCACCGCTAAGGTGATGGTCTGGTTGTACTGCGGGTCGAAGCCGTTGCCTTCGATGATGCGAGTCCGTTTGCGCAAGGGCGAGCCAATACCAGAGGAGCCATCGCGGGCAGAGGCATCGGTGCCGCCTTCAGCTGTGGCAATCCCGCGAGCCTTGTCCTCGGCGGAGTACATCTCGAACTCGATATAAGGATTCATGCCACCAGTCTCGGTAGTTTGGTTTCGAGGACGCGGTAGTCGAAGAGCGGAGATGATGTCGACGCTGAACTTGACCAATTTCTTGCCTTTCTTCTCCTTTTTCTCGGGTGCCTCCGCAACGGTGTCGGCGATGGGGAGGTGCTTGGCGTGGCGAAGCTCTTCGGGCTTGAGCACGTAGCCCAGGCGGTCAGAGCCGGCGGCGAACATGGCTTCGTTGACTTGCTGATGAACATCGTAGGTTTGCCAATTGAGTGCCGCCATTTGCACGCCGCGCCGCCAGGATTGGAGAGGGTTGAAGTTGGAAGAGTCGATCCGGCGGGCGCCAGGGTAGACACGCATGAGATACTTCATGTTGTGCTTTTCGAGCAGGGCCTTATTGTTAGGGCCGACCTTGGTGAAATGCTTCTCAAAAGTGTTCTCGTTGAAGGAGTAGACGTGATTGAATGTTCGGGCGTCAGGAGCAGAGAAGCCGTTGAACTTGATACCCTGCGAGTAGACGCCGAGTTTGCCTAATTCGGTGTGGATCCGGCTTGTGTTGGAATTGTTCTTTCTCATCCTGTCTGCTGAGGCGGGAACATCGTCGCTGTCATCTGCCGAGCTGCTCGGCGTTGCGGTCGGTCCGGAGGTGATCGAGCCGCGCGGTGTCGAGTGTGCATTGTATTCCGAGGGACTGGTCGCGACCGAGCTGGACACGAGCGGTGATGAAACGGTGCTGTGATTCTCCATGGACGGCGTGCGATTGAAGGATTGAGTGAGGCTGCGTGCTCGGCTGCGACCGTTAGTGGCTTCATAGATGAGTTGCGACTGGTCAACGTGTTCTGGTGCAGCCTTGACTTTGATCAAGATTCTGTTTTTGAGTTCTTCTGGCGAAGGCAAAGTAGAAGAGTTTGGTACGATCGGCTCGGTGACCATCATAGTGTGGAAATAAGTCTTCATCAGGTCGACCATGGCCAATTGTTGCTCCGGACTGCAGTGCACTTCCAAGGAGACAATAAGCGGATACGGTGTACTGTTGAAGGCGTACTTGGCAACAACCGATACGCAGTCCTCGAATGGAATTTTGGTGGTCATGGTCCTGCCGTGGGTCACCATCGGTCGGCCATCGTCACCATCCCAGCAGTCAATCTCGACACATCGGCATCCTTTGACAAGAGCGGCAATGTAACCCTCCACACTCGAGGCGCCTGCGACCTGTCGTCCCAGGAGGTAGGTGTTGTGTGAGCTGGAGATGAAGTACTCGTTGAGCGGTCGGTCGAGAGTAGTAGGCTCGCCCTTGCGTTGTATCAAAGGCGAGCAATGAGAGGAGGTGAGGAAGTTTTGGAAGCTTTGCATGTTGAGCGTCCGCTGTCCGGGAATATGCTCGGCATCGGGGAGTGACGCCTTGTTTTGAGACGGTCGCGAGTACTTGTCAAAAACACTTTCCCAGTGAGCCCGCTCCTTAACGACATCGACAGCCTGCTCGGTCTTTAGGAAGTCGAGGAAAGTCGTCAAGTCCATATCGAGATCGGTACCAAACTTGATGTTCCTGTAGATGTATTGAATGTCCTTGCGCTCACGGAATGAACGAACAAAATTGCGGTACTGTTCGTGATCCAATCCAGCAGCTTCGTCACTGGCCACGGCTTTGAAATGAGTCTTGACGGCGGAGTCGGTACAGTTGATCTCCAATTTGCGGCACAACCATCTCGCATCGTCCAAGGAAAAGCGCTCAGCGCTGCCTGCAGATTTTCGTGCCATGACTCGACTCCAAGCCAAAGTCATGCTCTTCTCGCTCTTTTCTGGAGACGAGGCAAGTGCATTCATGATTTCGATTCTTTCCCGTGTAACAATGTTCAATGCTTCGGTCCAGAGCTTCAAGATGTAGTCGTCCGGCATGATGATGTGCATGGTCTTGATGGCTCGACCTTTCGATCGCTCCGGCACATCATACACGATGGTGACCCAGCGACCTTCCTGGTCTTCCGGAATTTGCACATCATCACGAGCATTCCTGGATTCAACACCAACACGTACCTCTCGAACGTCATCCACAAAGAACGACTTATTAGGCTTCGAGGAGTGCCAGCACACCCGAGCCGAACTGGAGTCCAGCCAGAGCTTGATACGCTTAGTATTACGCTTGGTGATTTTGGTGAGCCAGGTTCCATTTTCCAGCACGGCCGAGCTCGCAGGTGCGATACCACCCTCAAAAATGCTAGTGGTCCGGGGCGCAATACTAGGCCGGCCGAGGTTGATCCCAAGAGCATTGGTCCGTTCGTGGGCCGAAGATGGGAATGCTGCATCCTCACCAGCATCCTCGGCGGTACTGTCCAGATCCAGATCGGACACGTCCTGCGCGAAATCGGAAGCTCCATTACTATCACTCCGGCGACGCACCAGAACGGGTCCTGCGCTCTGGTCACGCATTCTCAAGGAGTGATTGGTCGACGCTCTGCGTCGAAGTCTGTTATGCGCGCCACGGGAGATTCTTCGAATCAAACCGGGACTCCGCCCAGCCGACATGGCCTCTGCCATTGAGCTAGGAGGAGCCGTTCGTGTAGAGGGTGAAGGTGATCGTTCGGAGAATGGTTGATCCGACATGGTGTGGCGCAGTGTCGGAGGATGGGAAGGGAGGCTTTGTGGAGAAAACATTGTGTCGTGGAGAGAGTCCTCAGAGGCGGATGGGTGGTTTCTGTACCCGTTGAGTTGACTGTGGGAACTTCTCGTGGAAAGGGTACCCCTCATGCTGGTCTGGGAAGACATGGTCATGGAGTGGTTGCTGATAGATAGGGCGGCCGAGGGACGACGGTCGATTATGGATCTTGGATGGAACTCGGCGTTGGAGGAGATTCTTGCCGGTAAGGCATGTTGAGTGCGCGTGTCGGAGGATAGATTCATGATTGTGTCGGGCGTGGTGGATGGTGGAGTAGAGGGAGGTTAATCGATTCGACACTGGGTATGCATCGTGCTGGAGGCCAAGGCAAGAAGGCGCAAGCGTTCTGTCGCACAGAGCCTCACGGACCGGTGTGGTCGGTAGCGATGAGGTGATATTAATTGTATGCAGCGTCGATTGTATCCGGCAGCAGCGGCGCGGGCAGACCAGGCCAAGCGAAACGAGTTGCCCAAAACCAAGGTCAGCGGCAATGCACGAAATTCCAGCAGGTAGGCGAGCGGAGTCGTCGATCCAATGCTGCACTGCAGTGTGGAGTTTGTGTTGTCGGCAATCACAGTGGGAATGTTTCAAGTTTTAAAGAGAGAGACGCCTCTGTGCCTCCTCCTCTGCTGGGCGATGGGTGGAGTGGCACACTGTATCGAGTGTCGAGTATTGAGGTCCGCGCCCAGCGCTGGGCAGAGCTGTGGTGGAGTCTGAAGAGATATGCAGCGGTGACGCTATTGTATGCAGGGCCGAGAGGAAGCGGTAATGCAGCCAGGCGTGGGGACCGAGCGACGTGTAGCGTTCTGGGGTGTATGTAGTTCAATGCGGAGCTTGCAGTAGTTTCTGGTGGGTTGCGCACGCGCGCGTGTATGGTTGTATGCGACCCGCGACAATGGGATGAGACGTTGCGCTTCGATGCGATGCGATGCGATGCGATGTGTCGGCTCAAGAGGAAGTCGAGGCGGGCGAGTTCGTGGTGGTACTTGCGATGAAGCGGTGGGCTGCGAACGGCAGGACGTCGCATGGAATAATGCTGTCAAAGGAAGGAGCGAAAGGATTGCGAAGGAACTGGAAGCAAGGACCGGAAGGCTGTGAAAGTGGAGGCCACAATCAGTTATCACCGACAGCGAAGGAAGCGCAAAATTTGAACAAGGCGGTGGTTCTAGGATCGTGAGGTGGTTCTGTGGAGGAAATGGATGGAAATTCCCATTGCAAGCGGCCTTGTCGCCGATCTATGCCACATCGGCATGAGCGGCTTCTCTAAATGTTCTAAATCCTCTACAAATACCTAGCCTTATTACGCTCGTCAGGGATCAGGACCAGGTACAGCGGTACCCAACGTGACCGTCTCCATCCGAATGGTTTCAGTTCCACGCTGAATCCGCTGCCACGCCCCGGGTCAGGTTGCGTTGCGTTGCGTTGCGTTGCGTTGCGTTGCGTTGCTTCATTTTTCACTACTACTGTGCTGGACCAGCTCAACAGGAGATGATCGCTTTCTCCCTTCCGGCTCGGTAATAGTTCTACACCATACGGTCAACTGAACGCTCTCGAGTCGAGTCTCGACCATTGAAACAGACTGAGTTCAAGCCCGCCCGTGGCCTCGTACCATCTGAATTTCCTCTCCGCGGAACTCGCGATCCCTTTCCCAGCAAAACTTTCTTTCCAAGGTTCTCCTTCGCTCATCAGCCACACCACAGCGCCTCAAGTATCGCTTGTGAATGCGTCAACGTTCCTCAGCCGAAGCGGGCTCCAAACCTTCTCCTTCTTCCGGTGTCCACCCTGTCGTTTGCTCCACAAATTCCGACTCACTGCCGGGACTCGCCAAGGGCGGAGCAGAGTGAGAGCTTGCTGCGGCTTGCCAACGCATTGCATCTAAAATGCGATGATGAATACCGCCTCGTGACTTCGAGCATCTTACATCACCGTACTGTAGATAGATGCTGCTGCCCTGTCCAACGAAAGCCGTCGTCGCCAGCATCCTTGTCCTTCGGCCACCAGCGGCATGGTCAGCGCGCACCAGGGTCCAGTCCTGAGTGCCTTCTGTATACTCCGTACCGCCCAGCAACGCGTGCGCACATGCATGGTCTCCATACGCCAAACAGAGTTGAAGCATGTGGTGTACTCTCTTTTGCCTTTTCTGCTGTGTTTCGCGCCGCCAAGCAGAGTTCGTCCGCCGTGCTTGCCGAGGAGTGGGAAGGATTGCATCCATGGATTCCATGCCAAAACAAACAATCATGCCATCTGCTTCGCCGAAACACTATTGTCATGGACAATCTCAATTGGCGTTGCCGGTTTCAGGAAGATACGAACTCTGGGGGCTGAAGATAGCAACTCACTCTCCCACGGAGTCACCGCACGCCTGAACAAAATCCATCTCGTATCTGCCTGGCATATCGCATACTACTAGTTTTCGCTCGATAATGCCTACCAGTTGCCCGTGGTGCGATCGCGATGAGATGCCGGACTTCCCAGCAAATGATCTCACACCCCAGAGTGAATCTCATCATCACGCGTCCACAGCCAACAGGCATGTTCGCGGATTGCCCAAGGTTCTTGTCGAGGTCAGAAGCCACGCGGAGACCGACTGCTGGTAATAACAGGCCGATCGCTTGCGAGAAGGACGCCATGAAACGGCGGCCCTCAACTCACACGGCAGTTGGAGGCGGTCAGCTGAGACGTCACCTCACCATATGGAGAGAAATCACTGGGGCATGGGAATGAAGATGCGGCGCTCCAATCCTTGAGAGGCCACGTTGTCTGACAGCGGTGAATGTGATGTAGTCTTGGGGTATCCTGGGCGAAAGATGACATGACTACCGAGGGCCAATACCTTGGGGTTCAGTGTTTGAAAATCGAGATGAATGGGTGAGACGAAACGAGGATTGTCTGGGTGATGGCAACGTGATGAGATTCGAGGCGCAGACTTGCAACAATAATCACGCAACTCTTTATGCATGGAACCTTCTCTTCGGCTTGACCGGCGCCATCTCTGACACTCGA
Organism: Zymoseptoria brevis; assembly: GCA_000983655.1. Taxonomy (NCBI): domain Eukaryota; kingdom Fungi; phylum Ascomycota; class Dothideomycetes; order Mycosphaerellales; family Mycosphaerellaceae; genus Zymoseptoria; species Zymoseptoria brevis. The sequence continues at coordinate 25,671 of JYJE01002579.1, read as the reverse complement.
ACATGCGCGAGCAGTGACACAGCCGAGAGGAGATGCCGTGTTTGTGTTGTGCAGAGAGGTGTCGGAGAATGCACGCCGCCGTCCATCAGTCTTCAGCGCTTGACTCGCACCCGTATGTGACTCGCAGTCAGATCTAGACCCCAATGATACTGTAGTGCCCGTGGGGGCTCTCCAGCCGGTCAACGAGAGTCAACGCACCTCGCCCAAACAAGATCTCACTACTCAAGCGAAGGTCATCGCATCCTCTCCGACACAGCGAGGCAAACACTTCGCTTACTTGCATATCGCGCTACCACTCGCCTGATGACTGCACCTACGCGATGCTCACCACCTTAGCGACACAACAAGACGAACTGCACTGCGCCTCAGCGACCACCTTCCTGTCATGAACGGGAACGAGCAGCAGCATCCATATCTCGTACTCTCTTCCTTCCCATAACGATCACGTTCATCCCTGTCACCGTCTCATCATCCGCATCGCTGGGCCCCGCAAAGCTCGCTGTTTCGTGATCCCCGCATCATGACGATGAATCCTAGATCCCTGTATCGTTCTCATGCCGGTGTAGATCGTGGAGGCGTTTCATCATCGACGAGGGTGTCTCCGAAAGTTCTCGGAGACGCCGACCGTGGGGGATAATGGACCGAAATTTGGATTGTCATCCGAGTCGACATCGTCCTCGAAGACTCGCGATATTCCGTTCCGGATGTGATCAATCGGGCACCGCATCAATATCCCTTGTTGAGAATTCGCCTTGTCTGCAGCTACCCTCTGCCAGCTTCCGTCTGCAGCCAAGCGAAGCAGACATTGCCACCACATCCACGCTTTGCCAAAAGATTCTGTGGCGAAGCGGAGACCTGCATGTTGCGCGCCCTTGCGCTGTGGCTTTCCGCTCGTGGAGTCGTCATGAGCGATAACTGCTCACCGTTCATGCAAGGCTTTCATCGGTCCACTGGGCAATTTGGGAAACTGCTCATCAAGCTGCATGGCAGCAAGCGGGCTCTGTGGTTCGTACCACAGCTGAGCCTTGGAAATGGCAGAAATGCTCCGCCCGCTCATGATCAAGGAAAGCGAACAGCCGCGCGATCCGGAGTCTCCACCCTCGGTTACAGACGGCGAATCCAGTTCTTATGACCGTGGTTGATCCGCTGCCTTTGTTCTCGGATAAAGGACAATGCTCAACGACGTTGGCGCACGCTTGTTGGGTCTCTTCGCGGAGGCAAGGCAGGTGAGGGCCTCACACTTGTCGTCTCTTCACGGGCGGCCCGAGTGCCTTGGAGTTGCCATTGCGCCACGCATGCTAATCTTCAACAACAGCACTGATGAAGGCAACGACAGTGACATGTACTGCAAAGTCGAGCCAATGCTCACGCAACCTGCATGTGCAAGACGCTATCAATTCCTGTACAGAGGATGAAAAGTGCCTGCCCGGAAGAGCGGTCCGGATCTTACTGTCGGCCTTGCTGCATCACTGCATCGCTGCCTCCGAACGGGGTGGCCTGATCGTCTCAATGCTGCACTCAGTACGATTGTTCACGTCTTCGCCATCAATCTTCGATGATCCTCGGAGGAAGAAGCGAGCTCTATGGTCTTCCCAACGGGCTTTGTTCGCACTTCTTTCCGGCGGGACATCATTGGACAATGGCTACTACAAGTACCACGGCTCCGCAAGCCACTTTCTGGGGTTCGAGACGCTGGAGATCCGCTCTTAGACGACGAGTCGGACTCCTTTCTCAGCCGACCGACCGGTCATACATCACAAGTTGTGGGTCGCTTCCAAGCGATAATGATGGCCTCATCGTATCCGAACTCTGGGAATCCATTGCAATTTCTTACTCTTGGCTGAGGATGGAAGTCTGTGGCGCAGGCATATCTCTTACCTAGCACGGGCGAGGTGGAGCTGGACTTCTCGTAAGCTGACGTGGCTCCTCGTGGTGTGGCGGTAGGTAGGTATGCGTGAACACGGACTGCATCTGCCTTTTGGGTGAATACCTACCTACGCTCTTTCGATGACGCTCTTCTTCGTAAGGGCAGACGAAAGTATAAGTACGGTTCCCGTGCATCAAAGTTCGCAGATGAGGTCATTACGAAACACGTCAACAACGCGTCGACCACAGTCTCTCTCATGCATCACTCCATCAGTGCATCTCGAGAAGCAAACGAATGTGTCAACGGACTGTGTCGCCGAAGTGCCACGGAAGAAGAGATTTCTCACCGAGCGTAAATCGAACGAGCAAGTACCGCCACAATCTACTTCAGACGGCCAGAAGCCCAAACGACAATGCACAGATGTCAAGACACAGCTCGATCAGGACTCATTTACTGGAAGATATGAGTACGTGTGTACGGACCAGCCGCCCTGGGCGGAAAGCGATAGCGAGGACGACGATGATGATGAAGAATAAGG
>JYJE01002579.1:821-23240 GCA_000983655.1 Zymoseptoria brevis | reverse complement strand
GAAGAAGAAGAAGAAGAAGAAGAAGAAGAAGAAGAAGAAGAAGAAGAAGAAGAAGAAGACGACGACGAAGAAGACGGCCAGGAAGAAATTGACGTGCATGGAGAGCCTCTTTCGGACCACCCCGATTGCAAATGGATGATGCTCAAAGAGTGCTTCGACTTGCTGGACGACCTAGCCACAGATGCCGACAGACGGTGCCCAGACCAGTTTGGGATGTATGTGCAGAACGACTTCTACGGATATGGAATGATGGAAGTCCTGGAAAATATGGTATGGACGTTCATACGCATTTTGCGAAGGACTATGCTGACCACGATAATGCACAGCTAAGAGCTTTCGAAAATGAGATTAAGCCGCTGTCAGGAAAGAAGGCCAGCCTCCAGCAGATGTGGGCTATCGTTACGGTCCTTGCGATGTTTTTGTGTCGAGATGTCTCTTTTCCGTGGAGCATGGTCGATGATGGTGAACGATACGAGCACCTCATCGCCGTGTCCGGATGTGCTGCTCTCACCGCACTGAACGAACTCGATCGTGTTGGACAGCTCAAAAAGGACTCAAGATTTCTAGATCTCGGGCACGTCATGGCGATGTTTCTTCTGTGGTCGAAGACCGCAACAGGACTGACGGTCGAAGGTCGTATTCGCCATGATCCCTACGATGATGACGACGCAGAGCTGGAGATCTATGAGTGGGTGGGACCGTTATTGGCATACGCCGCGAAGGCAGACATCGACCTTGCCGAGCAGCGTGTTTCTGGTATCGACAAGGTACTGAAACGAACCACTGTGGGTGGCCTACGTGGGAGTGCAAAGGCGGATAAATGGGACTGGACAGCGACGGTGAGTTCATTCCTGTTTTCCAACGGACAAGACTGATTCGCGTTTCTTTGCTAGTTCCGCGATTACCAAAATCGACGCATCGGCCGCCAGGTCGTGCTGTCCCTATCTCGACCGAATGTCAAGCTCCATAACTACAATCTGCTGACGTGGATCCGAGAAGCGAGGGCCCGCTACGCATTTGACGACGTTGATCCCCTCGCGGAGTTCAGCGATGAGCAGATCGCGGCTGGCGATGTTGATCTACTCCTTCAGCCTCGTTGACAGCAGCTAAGATTTCCGATCTGGAGAGCTCCTTGTATCACACCCATTGCGAAGTAGCAGACAGTCAGCGGCAATACGTACAAATTCTGGACAATGGACTTGAAAATATTGACTCTCAGATCCGAGGACTACTGGCGTACAGCTCGACTGCTAGCGGTTCGACGTCTGTCAGGTGGTCCGCCTACATGTTGACGGCCGACGAGTCAATTGCGACAACCCGCAATGCAATGCTGTAACCCCTCTCGCTATGCGGAGCTCATGGACCACAGACAGGCTTCCCCACAAACCTCGCATTTACATTCATGCAGGACACGCTTGCAACCACGCTAGCCGAAGCTCGTCAAAGGCCCAGTCTCGAAATCTTGCTATCGCAACCCTTTCGCTTTCATTACATGTTTCGAAGCAGTCATCAACGGGGACATGGAGCGCCAGAGACCCTCAAGCCGCCCTAATAGAAGTCGTAAGTCGTGCATGACAAAGGTGCCCGCGAGTTCTGAGCCAGCGAAAAGGCTTGTTCACGGGTACGTCCGGACATGGGCAAGCAATGAGAGGTACAGCAGGATCGATGCAGACAACCTACCATTCTCAGCTCGGTACCAGCTTCGGTGGTGAGTCTGATTCTGAATGATATCGCCAGAGTTGCATCGCTGACACGGAGTGACAAGGTACCTGGAGGTTCAATGTTTATCCCGTGCGGTCTTCAACCTCGCATGCTTCTTGGGTTTGCTGCTGACATGCTCAACAGGGTGCTCGTGTGGACAGCGAGGTTCCCATATATGAGCTCAGCATTCGGGAAATCTGGAAAGACTGGACATGGTCCACCAATTGCATGCGTCCCCATACTGACTCCTGAAAAAGCGGTATGCTGACGAGTTTCCAGACCCGAACTACCAAGAGTTGCAAGCATACTTTGATCACGCCGACAAGGTCTTGAAGTAAGTCATGTCAGCGCCATCTGTGCGACCGTAAAGCTGAACACAATCCAGCTTGAGCAAGGACTGTGCCTTTGAAACAGTCGTCACAGGAGCCGAATTTGACGTACGCAAGCCTCGACATCGATGATCCGGATCTCGTCTGTCAGTGCTGACTTGAGCAACAGGAGAATGAAGGCAAATGGCACGTTGAGACGGCCGATGGTCGCCTATCTTTACGACCACAAGGCTAACCGCGCCGCCTACGACTTCTGGGCCAAGAAGCAGTGTGCTCGCATCACCGACCCACGCAAGCGAGACCTGCTCGCTCCCTTGGAGCCACCGCACCCGTTCGGTGTCAAACGTCCATGTCTGGAACAGAATTACTACGAGCAGTTCAACCGCCCGAACGTGGACGTTGTCGATATCTCGGAGAAGTCAGGAATGGCATCGCCGAATTCACAGAGACTGGTATTAGAACGACGGATGGCGAGCACTATGAATTTGATGTCATGGCGATCGCCACGGGCTTTGACATCACGACGGGTGGGATGACGAATATGGGATTGAAGAGTGTCAAGGGTACTTATCTCAAGGACGAGTGGAAGTGAGTCCTGTGTTGTACATCCTCCACGCTCTCTAATGATACTGACTTCTCTGCCAGGCGTGCTGCTTACACATACCTGGGCACCACCGTCTCCGGATGTGAGTTCAGATCGCTGTCGCCGCTGCCTCTCTCCATACACTAGCCTCCTTAACAGACCCAAACATGTTCCACCTCTACGGCCCTCACGGCCCAACCCTGCTTTCCAACGGGCCTACCAGCGTCGAAGTGCAAGGCCGCTGGATCCGCGATGCAATCAACAACATCACCCAGCAAGATCTCAAATACATCGACGCCACCGAGGAAGCCAGCAAAGAGTGGAAAAAGCGCATCAACGCTCTTGCCGACGCCAGTCTGTTCCCCACGACCAAGTCGACCTATATGGGCGGATCGCTTCCTGGCAAGGCATTTGAGCAGGTCAATTACGCGGGCGGTCTTTCGAGGTACAAGGAAGAGATTCGAGCGGCGTTGCCTGGATGGCAGGGATTCAGGGTAGTGAAGAATGATGTGCCGCAGCAGGCAGCGGCGGCAGCTTAACGCCGGCGGGTTGGTTCCCGCATCATTTCGTGATTTCCGCAAAGGCTGGTCGATCACTGCGTGATGGGGCAGTGCAGTGCCACAGAGTGACAGCAGAATTTAACACACTCGCACACTGTACCACGCAACCCTCCGGAAGGCGCCACTAGCCGTACAAGTCGCTGACGGAAGCAGTCGAGTAGCCGTAAAGGTAGACATGCGAGCCAGCGTGCAGGCGGCCGACCACGCCAAGAGCGTGCCACTTAGGCATGGTCACTGTACATGTCACCGGCCATGTGGCGACCGTGCCATGTACATGTCGCCGGACATGTCGGCGACCATGCCTAAGTTGGTACCAACGTCCATATCAGCGTGCGTGTCCCTTTAGCAGGACGGTTAAGTAAGCGTACAGGTATCCCAGCAGGACGGCGGAATGGTAACGGGGCAGGCAGCTCAGCAGGACGGCCAATATAGGCGTGTAGGTCACATAGCAAAGCGGCCAAGTAAGGATGTGCACTTGATCTCGACGTTGTTTCATAAGGTATGTCATTGACATCATACTGTCTATGTGTGCACGTTCATCCCATTCCATCATATTAGCACTCGCATATTACCCGACAAACACGTGATAAAAGCTGCTTCCGGCAAACGACACCTGAACTCCACCCTCTTTAAAGATACCGCAGGCAGCACGCCCGTTTCCATTCGTGCAAGCCCAGCACATCACTCTAGCACAAACTCATCGTCGTCCAGCTCCAGCTTCGCACGAAGGATCGCCTTCGCGAACATGGCCCTGTCGTACACCGTGCTCTCATATTCCTCCTTCAACTTATCCGCGTCAGTGTCATTTTTGACTCCGAAATCGATCCTGTTGGCCTTGTCGGAATGAGTGGTCGCGCCTTTGAACGCAGTGCCGAAGTCCACTTGCCAAGCTCCAGCCTCCATGGCGGTAGTGATTACGTCTTCCCAGTCTAACCCGTAGCTCGCTTTCGCAGCGTGAGTGAAGAATAGTGTCTGTTTGTTGAACAGCTTGCGACGGTCTTCGGTACCGATGTCCTTCGTTTGCAAGTCGGGGTGGAGGTATTCATTCACATCGAGAAGACTACCCTCTTCCTTGGAGTCGACAACCCATTGGTCCGTAACGATACGCTTGCCAGCGATAAGCGCCCTGAGGACTTTGATCGTTGTGGGAATGTTTTCGTTACGGACGACGCAGGCATAATTGGTTCTCTTGCCGGGAACTTCATCGACAACGTTGGTCTGTCGCTGGAGCCAATTCTGGTTGGTGGCAGTAAGTCTGCTGCCGCTCAGCAGGATCCTAGTAGGAGGGCGAGCTGACGATGTCGGGGTTTTGGACGGAGATGCGGTCTTCCGACCAGCGGGTGTCTTCTTGTTCGGTGCCTTGCTGATACGTCCACGCGAGTCGGGCTTCTTCGTAGAAGATGATGAGCTGGAATTCCTGGTCGAGCGGGTCGCGGTGATTTGTACCTCATCATCTTCGGCAGCTTCGTCTTCAGCAACTTCGTCTTCAGCAGCATCAGCTTCCGTAGCATCACCGTTGGCGGCTTCAACGAGGCCAGCTCCGTCGTCGGCAATTTCATCATCCTCGATGAGTGCAGCGGAAGACGTGCGACTCGTCCTATGCCGGCGCCCAGCAGATGGAGCCTCGTCCTCAGAACTCTCTTCTTGCGGTAAGTCTGCCCTGGCTCGACTTGATTTCCTGCTTGGAAGAGGCCCTTGAGCTGGGATCTGGCTATCGCCATCGCTCTCGTCCTGGCTAGTAGCCGCGATCTCCTCCAGCTCTTTGTCGATGAACTCGCTCGTGCTTGATGTGCGTGGCTTCTTGGCTAGAGGCTGATTCTCTTGGTTGCCGTCCTCGTCAACAGAGGCTGGGCCGGAAGAAGTCCTCTTGCCGCCACGGAGCTGGGCTCCCTTGCTCTTGCTCTTAGCCTTGGTAATGCTGCTGCTTGCATCGGTTTGGCCATCGTCTTTGTCGCTGAGAGGTTGGTCCAAGACATTGATCGGCTCGTACGAAACGTTCTCGTCGACTTCCAGCACACTGACAACGGGCGGGACATCTGCGACTTCGTCTACGGGAGGCGGATGCTCTGACGTATCGTCCACGTCGGAGTCTGCGATGTTCGGATTTGACTCGGAAACTGGTGCAGTTGTAGCGGGATCTTCATTATGCGTGAGTCTCGCCGCGCTGTCCTGGCCATCTTGCTTGGGCCCCTCTTCTGACATATTGTTCTCAACAGCTTCGATGGCACGTTCGTCCGCCGGAACGATTGAATCGCTGCTCAGTCTGTGACCGAAGAGATCCTTCTTCTTCTTGTACTGTTTTGCGGATTTGCTCTTCGAAGAGCTGTAATGAGCCATAAAGGTGCCGGAATCATCGTCGTGTGGAGTCGAGACTTCATTGTTCTGCGGCGTGGATGTGATGATGGTCTTCGACGGTTGCTGAGACTGCTGTTTGGGAACAACAGGCGAATCGGCGACATCGTCCTCGGTCTCACTTCCGTCACTCTGCGTGGGCTTAGACTGCTGTGTGGACGTGTCCGCCATGGTGCAGGAAGACGTTGCCGAACAGTGCGACAGGGGCGGTGTAGATAAGAAAGAAGCTGGCTTCTCAAGAATACAGATCTTGACGCACTGATTGGGAAAGTGAAGTGTACTTCCGGGTCTGAGAGGCGTGAAGCAACGATTGCCTGTTGTACTTCGAGGGATCTCGCGCGGTTCGTCGGAAGAGCTGCGCTCATGAGTCAGTGATTGGGAAGAAAGTAAAGATGGTAAAGATGGCGCTTACGAGACTTGGAGCGAGGTGTCTACGAAGGTCTCTAGTACGAGACTCGGGAACTCTTGAGGTCGTGTTAGTTATGGAGGAACAACGGCGCGAGCGAAGGGTTGGTGGGCGTGAATGGAAGTGAAGGAGGTGGGGAGAAAGGAAGTGTGTCTAGAGGAAGTGAAGTGATGAGGTGAAGTGCCCTGGCTTCAGGCAACAGCGCGCGCGTGAACGTGGAGCGGCTTACCTAGTCTCGAGATGAAGTCCGAAAAGAGAGTATTCTCGTTGGTTTGCCGGCGCAATGTGACTTGTCCGGAAGCAGTTGAGAATACGAGTTGTATGGTCAGACGATCATCCGCCTGGATGTCGTCGTATGGCACCGGAAGTTGCGAGACCAGACCGAAGAAACAGCGCAAAAGGAATGGCGACTCCGACATGAACGCCGACACCTCTTCTCATCTGCGACGACATGCAGTGAGGTGTGCAAGTAAGGTAGTGAGCATTGCTTCTTGATGAGGAAAGAGTTGATGGAAGTGTGTCAAACATTGGGAGACATCCAATCGGAGTGCGGGAAGGCTTGCCAAACGGGGAAGGAGCTGGACTGCCCTTCTGCCCTTCTCAAGAGCCAGATCGATGCAGGAATGATTGGTAAAGCTGCGACTCCACGTTGTCGCCGAAAAAGATCGAGAGCGTATGCGTGTTGTGTGCGGATGGGTCAATTGTACATGATCTGTGCCTGCGTGCATTCCATCGCTGATATTGTCTTGTCGACAACGACCCCACCAACGACCAGCTCCAATTGCCGTTTGAAAGAACGAGCTCCCGACTACGTCCAGTTGTGAGATCTTGGTGGAGCCTTTGTGTTTGGTACACAATACTAAGGTGAAACATACTCGCATCTCGCTCTTCGACCTCGCAGAAACGACCAACGCCTCGAACGTGGCTGCTTAAATTGGTAGTCGATGATCCGCTCCAGTGGTAAGGTATATCTTCCGGTCTGCGAAGTCGTTCCTCCAATAGCCAGATCCGACAACCTCTCCGAACGACGGGACGGCGACGATCCTTGCCGGTTTAGGCTTTTCTTTCATGTGAAGTCCGACTTCACTCTTAGCGGCCTTCCCTCCTTCCATTGTCGACACTTCACCCGCGCATATTGTACGCCGACAACAATCCGAAGACATTGCCTGCTACGCCACGCCAGTCAAGCCAGAGCCATCTGCGGACCACCTTCTGTCTCACCACATTTTCTTCTACAACCTTCAAGAACCTCCGCCAACCGCGGTCACCTCCTGTCTCTGCCTTCAATCACGGACGCCGCACCAGAAGCATCTCCCTCTTCGTTAATCTTCTTTTCTTCCGTCCTCAACACCACCTTCCATCCACGGCAAACAGCATCTCTTTGACGACCTTGACAACCCCCGGACACCACCACTCAAATCACAGCAATCATTCGGAACGATGGTGGTCACCGCTCCACCCTCCGTCGACCGCGCCTACTTCATCCCAAACGGCACCTTCGATCCATACCAGCAGGACCTCACTCTCATCTACCCAGATGGCGTGCACGCCCTCGTCGCCAACGTCGATGACATTGTCTACTTCATGGCACTGGCCGTCAAGTCCACCCTCATCTTCGCCATCCAGATCGGCATCTCCTTTGTGCTGATGCTTGTCATCGCCCTCCTCACCAAACCGGAGCGCCGCGTCACCCTTATCTTCTTCCTCAACATGACGGCTCTGTTCACCATCTTCATCCGCGCCATCTTGATGTGCACAACCTTTGTCGGAACCTACTACAACTTCTACAACTGGATCATGGGGAACTATCCCAACTCTGGGCCCGCCGATCGAGTCAGCATTGCCGCAGAGGTGTTCGCCTTTTTGATCATCCTCTCTCTGGAACTGTCGATGATGTTCCAAGTCCGCATCGTGTGCGTCAATTTGAGCTCATTCCGTCGTCGGATCATCACCGTCAGCTCGATCGTTGTGGCGTTGATTGTCTGCACCGTCCGCTTCGCCCTGATGGTTCTCAGCTGCGACTGGAGAATTGTGAACATTGGCGATGCCACGCAGGAAAAGAACCGCATCATCAACAAGGTCGCATCGGGGTACAACATCTGCACCATCACCAGCATCATCTTCTTCAACACAATTTTCGTCAGCAAGCTGGCCGTCGCCATCAAACACCGCCGTTCGATGGGAATGAAGCAGTTCGGACCAATGCAGATAATCTTTGTCATGGGTTGCCAGACCTTGCTCATTCCAGGTGAGTCTTCCTGATTCCCCAATCCAACACCTTCCTTTGACTGACAACTATCCCAGCAATCTTCGGCATCATCTCCTACTTCGCCCTGGCCAGCACCCAAGTCTACAGTCTGATGCCCATGGTCGTGGCCATCTTCCTCCCCTTGTCCAGCATGTGGGCTTCCTTCAACACCAACACGACCAATTCCGTCACCAACATGAGGCAACCAAACGTCTACCGTCCCAACATGATCATCGGCCAGGACACGACGCAGAACAGCGGCAAGAACACCAACATCTCCGGTACGAGCAACAGCACGGCCACCACTAGCTCCTTTGCGAGCGACAAGCGTCGGCTGAACCTCAGCTTCAACACCCAAGGCACGCTGGTCAACAGCATCTCAGAGGAAGAGGTCAACAACCCGCAGAAGCTGGGCCCGAGCGCGACTGTGGCGGTGATGGATCGTGATAGTCTGGAGTTGGAGATGCGGCAGCATGGAATCGCGCAGGGACGGTCGTACAGCGTCAGGTCTGGTTAGGGGTGGACTGCCGTTTGATGCGATCGGACGTTGTGGAGCGGCGGGAGAGAAAATTGAGACGCGGAATCTTGAACTTTCGACCTTGAGAAGAACACCATGGACGGTAGGACTATGGCTTTCCTTGTGTATTGAGCTTTGTGATGGCCGGGAATAAGATTGGGTAACTTCAGTCCGTCGGGAGAAAGCAGGAGGAAGTGTGCGACTTCGAGTGTCGAAAGCAAACTTTCCAATCCGACATATTCAGTCCGCCTCGATATGGTGTGGAATGGCCTTTGGCAGCTGTCCGAGTGGGCGGGTGGAGTGCCCGTCAATGAAATGCTTGAGATGAAATCCTTGCCTTCTGTCCTCGTGAGACTTGTGATTATCATGACGCCGCCTCTTTCCACTTGAAAATCACTCCCTCGTTGCGGTGCCCATGTCCAAACTGACTTGTGATGTGGTTTCGTATCTCTCGTCTTATTGTCGAAACAGCAAGGCGATGGACCCATTTCGGGTTCTCATGCAGGTCTTAGCCAGGCCCGATTCTCGGCATGTCGTTGTGCTCGCTCAGCGTCGAAAGGTATTTGTTCAGTTGCTGCACGCGCTCCTTGTGAGTCAATACGCCTTCTTTCTTGAGTCGCTCGTCAAGCTATTACGGTTCATCAGTATGGTCACTTCATGCATCCATGTATACGACCGAACTCACCCTCTTCTTCCGCCTCTCCTCGTGCCGTCTCTGCGCCTCAGTCTTTCCATATCCTCGAAGTTCAGCTTCTGTGGCTGCTTTGGCAAGTTGTGTATCCTGAGCCTCTTCATCTGCCAGAGCTTTCTGTAAAGCGTTTTGCGACTCTGATTCTCCTCCTGCTGTCTCTCCTTCAAGTTCGTCTGGTTTCGTTTCGCTGTTCGTGGTGGGTTTTGACTCGGAGGGTTTGCTGCTGGACTTCTTCTTCTTCTTCTTTTTGTCGATGCCGCCACTGCTACCTTTGAGCTTGAGGCCGCCGCCCACGGCGGAGGCGTAGTCGGAAGAAGGCATGGTGTGGTGGTGGAAGAGATGGAGTTGGCGCAATGAACACAAGCTGGAGCATCACAAGGACGGAGCAAGACGGAGCGAAGACGGAGGTTCAAATGGCCCACCCCGCCAAATTCGAAGATCTTTCGAAACGGCAGCGAAGGCAAGTTCTACAAGTTGAAGAATAGAGCCTCGTGTATTTCTTGACATCTCTGGAATAAATAATTACGTTTTAGAGGCAGGCTAAACTGTATAAAAGCTCGCGGCGACCTAGGGAGCCTGCGACCGGCAGTCGGGCGCCGCGCTGTGCGAAAAGGCGACAGTCTACAGAAAAGGCGACAGTCTACAGAGTGTTTAATCCTACGAATTCGTAAAATCTCGAATTTGGCGGAGTGGGCGATTTGAACCTCCGTAACAAGTCGATGCGTGCCTGAGGCCGGTAGCCATTGACTTTACTAGTAATTACAACCATTGATCATCATCGATCAACGACGACTCCTTTTAGATGTACATAATCGGCGAACACATTCGTCGTATCGCCCAGCCATGCGAGCAGCACGGATCACTCGCGACACAGCTCGTGTAGCAAAGAAACCCTCACCACCACCCAAAACCTCCCGCCCTCGGCGATCACTACGAGCATTCGCCTACAACGACGATGAAACGAACGGAGACTCCCCTACTCCCTCCGAGGCAGCCAGCGACTTCTCTAGCCCTCCCTCAAGTCCAGACGAAAAATCTCCCGAACCGACATCCACACCTGCCTCAAGTAAGAAACGAAAGCACGAATCGATTCAACCTGCTTCGACCCGCAAGTCACCTCGAAAAGCCCCCAAGAAAGAGACGCCAACCAAAGCTATCAAGCATGAATACGATCCGAATGTCAAGATACATCCTCCACCAGACTGGGAGACCATCTGGTCCCACATCGCAACGATGCGTTCCCTAAACCCTGCTCCAGTCGACAGCATGGGTTGCGAGAACCTTGCAGAAGAGACACGCTCCCCACTCGATCGAAGACTACAGACACTGGTCGCGTTGATGCTATCGTCTCAGACGAAAGATCCCGTCACGGCGGCTGCAATGAAGAATCTACAAGACAACTTGGAAGGAGGCTTCAACCTCGAAGGACTACTGAATGTGGAACCGGATGTCTTGAACAACCTGATCGCAAAGGTGGGCTTCCACAACAACAAGACGAAGTATATCAAAGCGACGGCGGAGCTGCTGAGAGATAAGTGGAATGGAGACATTCCCGAGACGATCGAGGGGTTGGTGTCGCTACCTGGCGTGGGGCCGAAGATGGCGTATTTGACCATGTCGTCGGCCTGGGGTAGGGATGAGGGCATTGGCGTTGATGTACACGTTCATCGCATTTCAAAGTAAGTTTGACATCCGTTGATCGATACATGTTGGCTAACGAACGGGTTGCTGCAGTCTACTAGGCTGGCACAAGACAAATACCCCTGAGCAGACTCGGGCGGCGCTGGAGTCCTGGCTGCCCAAAGACAGATGGCACTCGATCAACCATTTGCTCGTCGGGTTTGGTCAGATGATATGCTTACCAGTTGGGCGAAGGTGTGGTGACTGCGATCTCAATACGCATAATTTGTGCCCAAGCGCGGTGTCGAGCAGTCCGAGGAAGAAGCACATCGTGAAAAAGGAGATCGATCTGGAGATCGGGACTGGGGAGGTCGTCAAGACGGAGGAAGTCGTGGTAGATCAAGACGATGTGGAGACTACGGTCGAGATCAAGTCGGAGGAGATTGGAAACATAGCGTTGAACGGCATTCCGGATATCGAAGACATTGGGAGAAGCGCATAACGGAACTCACGCAGGAATCACAGACGACAGCAGACTTGAATTATCAACAGCACCAACATGTGTCCCTCCATTCTCCCGCTCAAAGTGCTCATTCCGAGCCACTCAGGTTTACTCCGTCCGGTGCAACTCAAGCGACAGCGGGGAGATATACACTACCGACAAGACTCTATGGACTTCTGCGGTACTGACTCCGATGCCGAAGTCCCCAATCTTCCGCGCGATTTTCACGGCACGGTTTCCGCGCGGTGGGCTGCTAGTGTGCACTTTGGGCAGGAACACGTGCGGCAGGTAGCATGATGCATTTGCGGATGATATATGTCTGCTCCGAGGAGCTCTACCAAGTCCGCGACACATCAGCGCTGCGCCCTCTTTAACAATCCACCTCGTCCTGCGCTCATTGATCCTGGTGTACGCTACCTCATAGGATGTAGGGGTACTCCTTGCGCAAGTCCTCTGGCATCCCATTTGGAAAGTAGTCCCCCAACGCCTGCAGCTTCAAGCGGTAGAACTTGTCCGCCCTCACGCGCTTGCTTTCGCCCTTGGCCTTCCACGTGGCGTAGCTGACGTTGGTGTTCGGGCGAGGCTGGTTGAAGTAGTCCAGCGAGTCGCGACGCAGGACCTTGGCTTGCTCCATCTTCTCGATGAGGTCCTTCAGCTCATCTGAACCCTCTGGCTCTTCCTCTGGCACCTTCTCTGGCGCTTCCTCTTGCGCCTCCTCTGGCGCTTCCTCTCCCTCTCCCTCCGGCTCCCCTTCCGCGGTGACAGTTGTCTTGACAGGAGACTGCTTAGTGGCATGGTCTTTTTCGATGGTTCGGGGACTGTTCTTCTTGGCCGCACGTCTGGCTTGCCACTCAGAGTGGCCCTGTGGTCGAAACTTCGGTACCGTGAGGTTGCTCAAACCGAGGACCGGGAAAACCTTCGCATCATCATCGTTCAGAGCACCGGTGCCCATCAGCCCTTGGAGCGCATTCCGCTTCTCGTGGTACTCACGTGTGAGATCCTGCATCTTCATCGCCAGCTCCAAATCGAACGTCTGTGCGAGCTTCTTGCGAACCTCTTCACGCTCAAACCAAGCATCCGTCAATGCTATTCTGGCCTCCTTCTTCGTCTCTTTGACTTCGGAGCGCTCTTTGCTCTTGACTGGCATTGCCTCGACTTTGCTGATGGAACTCATATTCGCCTCTGCGGGAGTCGGGAACTCATCTTGGCGCCACTGAGTATTGACGGGCTGCTCCAGATTGGACCTCTTCACCTTAGTGACCTCCTGGTGCTGACGTTCATCCGGCGACTCAAGAATGTCGATGAGCTTTGCAGGCTGTGCTCCAGCCGAGGATGCAATTCCACTGGAGATCAGCGCATCGAAGGCAGCTTGAGCATTCTTCTTCGGTAATCCAAGACCTGGTGGTCGTGGTGGAGTAGCTTTGTTCTCGATCGTGGGCGGGTTTGCGAAGGGGTCTCGAGCCTGCGCATCGATTTCTGTGCCCGCAGGCGTCTTGATTGGCACAGCAAGGGAGGTGCGCCGGCGAGTGAGCGCTGGCTGAGCGGCTGCGAGAGCCTCCTGAGGAGGTCGGAAGAGCTTCAAGCTGTGCTGTGCTTGGGGCTCGTCTTGAAAACTGAGGGATGGAGTCTGCGCAACGGGAGCTTCCCAGCCACTGCTCTGATAGGGATTAGATGACATTTGCGCAAGGTTCGGCGTAGAGGTGGTGTGGAAAGGGTTCGCAAGTGCCGCTGGCGCTGCTGAATATGATTGCGTCGCAGTTGTGCTTGCTGCGAGCAAACCTGCGTGGTACGAGGCTGCCGCAAGTGAAGCTGCTTGAGCGGGTGCGATTCCGGATCCTGAAGCATAGTGCACAGAGTTCAACGGCCCTAACGTGGACGCCTCTTGCATGAACCACTCTGGGAGAAAGCCGCCGAGTGCAGGTCGTGGCGGACTGTGTACAGTCAACGACGCCATCTCAGAAGCTGGTACGAATCGTGGTGGACCGTACGGTTGGGCGTCGAACAATCCTTGCACAGAAGCTCTCGCTGGAAGTCTGCCGGTAGGCGCCATGCCAAGTCCAGGGAGTGTCGGGACGTGGAAGGACGATGTCAATGGTAGTGGGGTGGGCTTCTGCTGGAGCAACTGGGTTTGGAACGCAGGTCGATTTACAAACTCCACTGCCTCCTCTGAGGAGGGCTCCCGGCTGGAAGGCTTGGAAGGCACGAAGAACGCAGGAGCAGTCGGAGCTAGGCCAGAAGTTGGATGTTGTCCTGAGGCAAGCGGTGTGTCGCCGCTTACGTCAATGGGGTTCGGCGGTGGTTGTTGAGTAGCAAGTTCAGTGCGGACTCCCTTGTCGACGCTCGAAGCGCGAATGCAGTCGTCCCGGCTGATTGGGCCTCCGATCTGCTGCGCCTGGACCTGACCTCCACGGCCGTTGTCCTCCTTCGCGGCATCTGCAGCATCGGCATCTGATGGCTCTGTTTTAGGGTCGTGGCTGCCCAATTCTTCCAGCACAGCACACCTCAAGCAACGCTTGTGGTCAAAAGAGGCTTCAGCAGACTCATGCGCCCATTTCCAACACTTCAAGCATTGAAACATCTTCAAACCACTCGTCGATCTGGCGTGTTTCGGCAGCAGATCCAACTGCTCTGAAGATTTTCCAGCGACTCTCAAGGCTTTCAATACATGCTTCGAGTATGTAATGACGCCGGCCTTGGCTTTAGAAGTCGGCACACAGCTTTCGTGATTCGCAGGCACTTCGGTAGACTCATGCGCCCATCCATCATACTTCAAGCATTTGATTGGCTTTGCTCTATCATTCGACTTCGTTTGATCGGTGAAGGACAGCGGGATCAATCCACAAGTCTTCTGCAGACCTTCCAGCTCATACAGAGACCATGTAATAGGGGGCGGGACGGTTTGTGGCTCCTTGTGAACGTCCAGACGCGAGTTCTGTTCGGCTGGTCCCTTTGAGACCTTGTGATCTTCCACGGCCGCTGGCGGACCGTCTTTCTGTCCAACGATCAGGTTCGATGGCTCATGCTGATAGCTTGACGACTGACTAGAGACAAGCGAGCTCTGTCGCATCGGTGGAGTGCTTCGGTCGGTCGTACGCCGCTGTGTGGCTTCCATCGACCTCCTCAAGTGCGGAGGGATGATACCTGTCTCCGCTGGTGTTACCGGTAGACCCTCCTTCGAGGCTGGCGAGCGGAGGATCTGGTCCAGCTTATTCTGAGGCACCACTTGCGTCGTCGTCTTTCTTGTGTATTGAGATGGGCCCTGATGCTGCTTCGGACGCTGCGCAGGGAACTTGAAAGTCCCGTTCTTCTTCACTTCAGCCATGAATAGCTTTGCGTGTTCCAAGGCGCCGGGTCCAGCAAACGGGTTGACCGACTTTCGAGATTGTATTGGCACAGCCTTGCTTGTCGGCGCCTTGTCTGCAGACATCGGACTCTTCCCACTGGCATTGCCTGAAGCGGCTGCAGCCCTCAGTCTCAGGTGCGGTGCCTGCGCGTTGGGGCTTTGCTTCGTATTGGCGTTGACTTCGGCAAACACTCTTGACTTCGAATCGACTGGTCCATTGCTGATTGAACCCTGCTGATGCTTCTGGGGCTGACCTCCGGGATCTGTGTTTTCAGTCTCAGTCTTGCCAATTGCGTCGCGCGCGTCGAGTGGCTTCTGCCAGATCGTGCTGCTTCCCTCGCCTCCGTGTGCCGCATTGGTTTCGGCTCCGCCAACATTTTCTTTTTCCTTTCCCTGAGCGTCTGCCAGTGCACGCTGTTCGGCAATCTTACGGACGTAAGCCTCGGCGTCCTCTAGTGACTCGATGATAAGATGCTGCTCCTGAGCTTCTGGAGACCGTTCTGTATGCGTGTTGGTCTTCTCGACCGTCGATAGCTCAGCTGCCGTAGAAGTGAGGTCGGCCGATGTGTCATGGGCACATGTTTCTACGTGCGTGTCGGCCTTGGATGCCAGAGCGGCTTTGTCGTGGACGGCAGCAAGCTCGGTGGCCAGATGGTCGGTCGCTGTGACGATCGCTTCTGCCTGCGTATCATGCTTGGTGTCATAAGGGTGCTCATCGGTATTAGCATGGTGAGTGCTGTCGACGTGCTCTGCAGTCTCCGGACGAGCCAGGAGCTCATCCCTCATGCACGCCCTAAGGAACCGCGCCGTCCACTCGAATAGCACGATTTGTGCCCAGAAAAGTGCGATCCACGCCACGGCGAAGCACCAGAGAGCGATGATCACGAAGAGAGTGATGATGACAATCGCGAGTCTGATTAGGAGCGCCACGGCGAGAAGTGCGCCGACGACCTAGGGCCTCTTGTTAGCAAGATGATATAGAACATTGCATGAGCGAATGTACTGGAAGCATGTGGTCGTGATCCAGCTGTTGGAGTATGCCGCCGAAAGTGGCTCCATGTTCGACAGCGGGCGCTGGTGCATGGTCAAACGCCGTCGTGTCCATGACGGGACGGTGGTTCATGCGAGATCGGCAATAGTGAGTGTGTCCATGCGGCGAGTCGTGTGTGGTCGAAAGGATAGCGGTCGTGATGATGATGATGATGATGATGATGATGTTGTTGTTGTTGTTGTTGTTAAGGTACCTAAAAGTTTGGACGTTTGCGTTCAAGGTTTGCCAGCTGGAGATGCTCGCCGACGAGGAAGCAACGGAGGACCAAAAGGAGGACTCGGCCATGGAGCAGGAAGTCATATGCATAGTCTTCGATATACTCGTGGGATACCTTATGTTCACGCCTTTTGATACATGGCTGTATGCGCAGCTTCTCACTTTTCTGCCACGACGTGGTTCCTGAAATGTGAGCATCGCAGCTCATGGCTCAGTGATCCCGCTTTCTCATGCCGACCTGGGAAGGCGAAGTCAGTGGCTTGTCAGAAGATCGACAGGCATGGACGCATGGCTTACCTCCAACCCGAGCGGCTTTCTCAAGAATCCCTCGCGCGTCTCCAGCTCGTCCTGATGCAGCTCGAACTCATATCTCCGGAAGACAGTCGAAACGATGAGTGCCAATTCCATTTCGGCCTGAGGGAGACGGATCAGTATGGGAGTGTCACGGTCTATCTGATCCTCCGACTTACCACATTGCGGCCGACACAAGCACGAGGACCATAGGAGAAAGGAATAAATGCAGACTTCTGCCTCTCGGTAACCTTCTCCCACCTTTCTGGACTACTCTGTCGTTAGCAAGGTCACAAAGGCTCTCAATCAGTACTTCACTCACCGGAACTCATCCGCATCTGGGCCCCATATCTCCTTGCTGTGATGCATAACATACGCCGGAACACTAAGAACGGTGCCCTGTGGGAAGTGGCGTCCAGCAACATCAAGACCATCACGCGCCGGAATCTGTCGGGGAAGCCCCTGGCTACTGGTGGAGTGAATGCGAAGCGTCTCCTGGATAACCATATCAAGGTACTTCAAGTCCTTGACCTGGTCGAAAGTCGGGACATCATTGCTCGGAAGAGCTTCATCGAGCTCAGCCTGGAGCTTCTTCACGACGTTCGGCTTCGTGAGGCAGTGGTAAAGCAGGGCGCAGGAAGTGTTCGAAGTCGTGTCTGAGCCGGCAATGAGTTGCGTGAGAGCCTCAGCCGTAAGTTCGGCACGGCCAAGCTTTTCGCCATTCTCGTCCTTGCCCTCCATCAATCGTGCCAGGAGGTCCACACGGTTAATTTCGCCCTTCTCCGCCGCAGCCAATCGAGCGTTCACACGCGCTGTAGCAATACCAGCCAAGTTCGCAATAGCCGCCATTCCTTTGCTGAAGAACGGATCCGGAAGGTACTTGGCGTATGGCTTAATCTGCGGCCAGCATCCGACGGCATTAGAAACCTCTCCTCTGCGGTTCAAGACCTCAATCGCCGGAGCATAAGTTGGAGGCCCATCAGGTGTGAGCTGGACTTCTGCCATATCAGCACCTCTCTCAAGCATGCCAAACGGAGCACCGAACGCTAGATCTCCAATGATGTCGAAAGCGACATAGTTGAACCAGTGGAGAGCGTCGAATCGAGCATATCCACCGGAGCTCTTCTCACTGAGCTCGTCCCACCTCTTCGCGAGAAGCTCGAGGTTGTGGTGGATGTACTGCTCGAACTGGCCAACACTCTTCGCGCTGAACGTGTGAGAAACAGTCTTTCGCTTCCGGGTGTGCTCGGCTCGGTTACGGGTGTTGAACAGACCACGCTGGATCGAAACAAAGGCATCGTAGTACTCCGATTTGAGAGTTCCAGTGCCGTGGCCGTACACGATTGGGATCGCCTCTGGATCCGCGATGGAAACATGATTTGGCTGAACTCGAATGAATTTGCCGTACTTCTCATGCAGTTTGTGAACGGTGAGATATCTGCGACATCGCCGGCATTCGTACATGTACCAGAGAGTCGTGAATTTGGCCAGGAATGGACCGGGAACATCCATAATTGACCAGTTCCGGAGAAATGGCAACACAAAGTACAGCACTGGCAGCACGACCAGCGCCCATGGCGTGAAAAGGACTGATAGAAACATCGTGGTCAGAGGGCGTGCGATGGTGTTGTATTGACTTCACGCCAGTGTGAAGGTCAAGAACCGTGGAAAAGAAAAGAGCAGACAGCCATCCAAGCAGGGCAGAAGGCCAGACCAAGTGAGTATACCGGTTGTTCTTTATACACGGACTGTGGACATCCGCGATCGATGACCGAGCTTTTAAAGTTTGCTGCCCGCTCTACTGGGACGCCATGTGGTTAGCAACTTAGCATAATTGTACTGAGCTGGTTGGTCCACACACATGCTTGTGGGCCAAGGCTGAGGTTGAGCACTGTGGGTTGCCGCGGGCCTGGCCCCGAGCCAAATGCTACAACGAGTATTGAACGCAAGGCACCGTTTGTCGTAGATGGATCGCGACTCAAGCTACTCCAGGTATGCTGGATCAAGAGAACAAATGCGAAGTCTGTGTACACCTCCTATCGTTTACCACAGCCTCCACCGTATTCCCACAAATCATAGAACTACCCAGAACCCCGCAAGTTCCGCCCACAGCACCCGATACGACTCGGCGAAAGTTCGCGTGATTCGTCCCCCCGGAAGAGAAAGTCGGGATGTTTTTGCTCTGCCGGACTCTGAGCCGAAGTACTTTCGTCCACCATGCCAACTCCGGGTTCACCTCGACAGAATCTGTGTAGGGAGCGGAGGTCGCGTTCGCATTGTTCGAGACGACGAAGGCCGAGAGGTTGGTCTTGCATGATCTGTGTAAAGGTGCCATTCTGTGCATTGATGGTCTGGTCGGAGACGCCTTCGGCCACAGCACAGATAGTTCTACTTCTACAGCACCTTTCTACTATTCATCTCACTTTCGTATGCAAATGCAACACACACGCATGGACCCAGATCGCTTCTCAATGGTCTTGCGAGGAGTCCTCGATTGGACAGCGATTGAAACATTGGTCCGGGAACTAATGGAAGTACACAGTCTTACGCACGACCGATATACAGAGGAGAAACCGACGTCGATATGTCTGGCAATCTACCATATACTATCAACTGCATGCAAGACACATGCACATCGTCCGAGCAACGATTGCGAGCATACGAGTTAATCTATTGGACACCGATCTCAACGCCTACCCGGACACTAACGGTTGTACGCACTCCAATGCACGATGGGCTACAGATGAGAGACCGACGTTGGATGTCTGACAATTTACCGCTGATTTGATGCTGCCATCTTTACAAGCAAGACATGTGGACAATGCTCGATTGTTTTCCCTGCTCCATTGGATGGCCTGCCGAACCTTCGTCCGGACACTAATGGAAGTACACAGGCCAATGCATGAACGGTATAAATAGAGAAACCGACTCACAGTATTGAACGTGTCTTGCTTGCCGGAGATCTTCAAGGACGCGTCGTCCATGTGGATTAGTAGGACATGCTATTGGGCGTACGGCTAAGTTAGCAAGACACATACCGAACATGGCAAATAGTCGCATAGATAGATTAGCAGGACATGCTATTGGGCCGTCAGGTAAGCGTGAAGGTGAGCGTGCAGGCAATTGTACAAGTATTCATACGGGCAAGTTCGCTCTAGTCATAACTTAATAGGACATGGCAGATAGTCGTGCAGATACCGTAGCAGTCCATGCAGAATACCTAGGCGTACAGAGAGGTCTTTAACCTCCCGAGAGCAGGCTCGCTTTTGCAACGTCCGATTGAAATGGGTATCTTGGGTATCTTGGGTATATTGCAAGCTAGCTCTTTCGCATATATCCGTCTCTCCTCGTACTCTTATTGTCCTTCCTTGACAGCCCTCGAACGATCGAACTGTAGCTTCCCGGTACCGATCCCACACACTCCTTCACTGATACTCGCCATCCTCGCTCGACCACTACTGTTCACCATCAGTACATCCACTATTCCCTCCTCTTCCCGCTTCTGATCGCTTTCCCTCCCTTCACATCCGATGGGTACTCGACATCGCTCCCGGCTCTTCTCGTCTGCCGTCCTCCAAATGACCTCTTTGACCTCAACTCCGACTTTCTGAATCGAATCCATTGCCCAGATGACATCAAGATGCTCGTATCCTTCGATGACTTTTTGATGCACGACCCTGACATGCGGTTCTCTGCCTCGATCAAAGCGCCTCAGCAAGCGCCTCCCATCCACCAAATCGTCCTCTCCGCATACCCACAACGCCAGCGATGGGAATCGCTCATCGTACCACGCAAATTTCCCACGAACCTTCTCATGATGTCGATGCCCAGGTTGCGGGCAATGAAAGCTTGCCAGGTTTCGTTGTAGCTTCCTTCGTCCAGATGCCGCCGTATCGGTTCTGTGCTCGGCGTAGTGCTTCTTGACGACCTCATCATCTTCCTCGTCCTCCGTTTCTTCCATCTGCCCCTCCTCTCTGGTCGACAGAATGCACTTCTGCTTTGCGAAACCCTCTCTGCCCAGCCACCACCGCATACTCTCCGCACTGACATACACCGGTGCAGATTGAAACATGCGATTGCGCAGATCCCTCTCCCACCGACTATCCGACCACCCGAACAGGAATGAATAGACATGATAACCCATCCCAGCAAACGGTGCTGCGGGCAGAACACGATGCGCAAACATCATGATCGGGATGAAGCTGTGTATGCCAAACACCATTCTGAACATCGCCGGAGTAAGGACCTGCATGAACTGGAAATACGCCTTTCGAATCAACGGGCCCGAGTACGCCGCTGGTGCCAGTGCACAGAACACGGAGATCTTCCTCCCCAAATCAGGGCACTGTTCCTTCGCCAACGCCACAAATGTCTGCGTCGTGCCCTGCGAGTGCGCAACGAGCGCAAGCTTCGGAAAGCCCGTCTCCGACTGCACTCGATCGACGAGGGCCGATAGATCCATGACTCCCATTTGGCGGATATTCCAAGCCCACATTCGTGGATCGGTAGGCGAGAGGGAGGCGTGTCGAGGATTGAAACCGCAGCGGTTATTGCCCAGCCAAACGTCGAAGCCTGATTTGCAAAGGTAAAAGGCCAGGCTGTCGTCGGAGTTGGAGCAGAAGGCGAGAGCGGACTGTAGGAGACCATGCATGAGCAACACAGGGTATATGGGCTTGGTATTTCGGTCGCGGGGATGGTAGATATGCCAGAGCTCGATAATGAAACCGTCTTCGGTCTGAACGTTGAAGACCTCTGCGTCGAGTCCTACGCGGCGGGCGTAATAGGCGATGGAAGTGCAGAGGGGATCGGGACCGCCTTCTGTAGGAACGAATTCGCCGTCTCGAGGCACGCCTTTTTCGCCAGATGGCGTTTCGGAGCCTCTTGCGTGCTTTCGTCTCGACCATTGCCTCTCTGCTGCTTTTCGCTCTGCTCTTCTTTTCCTCTCCTCCGCCAAGAACGGCCGGTGCTTTGCGACGCCGTCCGATCTTACCACGCTCCTGATACCCGTTACGATGGCACCCAGAACGATTCCTAACAAGAACAACAGCGACAGTACCGACGACGTCGCGCGAAAAAACAGACATTGTAGCTCCCTCATCCTAGTCGGCGGTCCATACAGCGGCAAAGGTGGGAATAGCGGATGCGTCCTTGATGGCGGGAGTGCATCTCCCAGCGGGACACCTGTTTCTTCACTTTGCTCGGCATTGCAATCATCAAGCTCGGCCTTCTCTCTGCTTGAATTTGGCCCCGAAAGAGTTTGTGCTTCGCCACCTTGCCATTCGTCTTTGAGGCGATTGAGCTTTAGGGCTTCGTCGACAGGAATAGTCGGCAGACGTTTGCCAGAGACAGTTTCGACCACCGGGTCCAGAGGCGTGATAAAGATGGCTTTGGCGGCTTGAGTGCTGCCAGTGAGAGGCGTCTCTTGCGAGGGATGGAGTTGGGCGAGATGTTGAGCCTGGCGAATGAATGCGGAAGCCTTTGTGTCCTTATTTGCGTCGTCCTGTGCATCGAGAGATGTCTCTAGATTTTCTGTGTCGGCCATGTTGTTTGCATGCTTTGGCGAAGATGCTCAAATCGCGTCAGCAGTTGGTTACATGTCGGAGTACGAGAGAACAAAAAGAAGTGGAATTGATGACAAGGAAAGGTTAGGTGATATTCCCATGCTCGACACTTGTTCAAGAACCAAGGCAGGACATGGTTGGGATTGGGGCTTTCCACAGGCAGATTGAGCGTTCGAACGGATCCACCCAAGAAATGACCTCTTTTTGACATTGTCGTCTTAAATCCAAGGCAGGATACTTGTTGATCTCGCCCAGGTCTTCTGCAAAGTCTCACACAGCGCCAATCAAGCCGCCGCGTGGAAGTCTTCTCAGCAATGTATTGTGAAACTTCGTCAAACTTTCCTGGCGATGACGAGGATAGATTGGCATGACGGATCGTCCGGAAAGCATGCGAGTGGCTGCTGGACAGGGCAGGGATGGTGTTTCATGAAGCGTGGTCTGGCATGTG
>JYJE01002574.1:48893-67929 GCA_000983655.1 Zymoseptoria brevis | reverse complement strand
CAATCAATTTTTTGGGGGCCAAAAAACAGTCGACTATTATAGGCCCTTCGGGCCAATGAATGTGAAGAGTGAAGGTGAAGTGAGGTCAAACGAAGCATGTTCTGGCGGGATCGGCAGGAGCAGCCCTTCCTGGACAAGCTTGAAGTACTTCGTACCTGCCCGTGCTGCTTCTCCTGCTACTGCTTCCATCTTTTTCCACCGCAACTCCGAACAGATCGACGAGCAATCGCAAATACAGATCAACTCGCACACGATTGCCTTGCGACTCTAACATATTGCACCTCAAGTTTCCGCTGCGTTTCTGCTGCATTCACGCCTGCAAGCCATCGCCCTCCGTCATTGCCTCCCCCACTTTTGAAAGAATTCAAGATCCTCAAAATGTCGACAATGGGATAGAAAAGCATTTCACCTGCGAGCGAAACTTACTGGCGCATTGCACTGTCAGTGCTCCATTGGGCGTCGCCTTACGACGTCGTGGGCTCTCTCCGCTGCAAACGCTGACAGACCTTCCCGTCCACAGACCTGCCTGAACTCACTTCACTGCACTGTATAGCATTCCGACTTCCACCCACCAACAACACGATCCTCCATTCGAGCCGAACATACCTCTCTGTTAACGTCCACACCACGGCCCAGCATGGCGTGGCAGCCACAACCAGCGCAGCTGCACCAGCTTGCACAGTTCTTGAGAGACTCGCTCAGCGGCCACGATGTCGCGGCTCAGCGAAATGCGGATCAGGTTCGTGTTCACACTCACACCGTTGCGAAGCTGTTAACTGACAATATGTCCAGATGCTTCGTCAAACCAAGGACTCTCCCGACATCAACAACTACCTCACATACCTCTGCATCACACCGATATCGAATACCGGCTTGACGCCGCAACACTACCTTGCAGCACGGAGTGCCGCAGCTATCATGCTGAAAAATAATGTCAAGACGTCGTACAAACAGATCCCGGCACAGAGCCAGCAGTATGTCAAATCGCAAGTACTACAAGGGCTGCAAGATGGGAACACACAGATTCGCAACTACGTCGGAAACGTCATAACGGAGGTGGTGCGACAAGGTGGTATTACCGGCTGGCCACAGGTCCTTCCAGAATTGGCCAGTATGGTTGCGGATGAGAGTCGTGGCGATGCTCAAGAGGGTGCAATGGGAGCACTGTTCAAGATTTGCGAAGACAACCGGAAAGCTCTGGACCAGGACTACCAAACGCAAAGACCGCTTGCATTCCTCCTGCCAAAGCTCGTTGAGTTCACGCGGAGCAGTAATCCCAAAATCCGATCAAAGGCTTTGGCCGCAATCAATGTCTTCATCACACAGCCAATTGCACTGACCATTCGCGAGCACATCAACGACATCCTGCCCGAGATCGTACGACTATCAACAGACACCAACGATGATGTCCGCAGATTCGTTTGTCGAGCATTCGCATTACTGGCGAGCTCCATGCCGCAGATTCTAGTACCGCACGTGCAAGGGATCGTAGAGTACACATTGACCCAGCAGAAGGACGTCCACAACCAAGAGCTGGCGCTGGATGCTGCTGAATTCTTCTTCGAGGCAAGCAGTAATACTGCACTGCGAACTGCAATGGGTCCACACCTGCCACAGATCGTGCCTGTACTACTGGACTGTATGATCTACAGCGATGACGACCAATTGCGACTTGAGGGTGACGACGAGGACGCTGATGTCGAGGATGATATTCAAGACATCAAGCCTACATTCGCCAAGGAGAAGACTTCGCATCGGGATGCAGTCGCTGGCACGGCTACGTCAAACGGCGCAAAGCCTGCGGTGAATAGCTACCAGTATGCAGACGACGACGATCTGAGTGACGGCGAGATCGACGAGGAAGATCTCGACGACATCGATCCGGAAGAGGAGTGGAATCTACGAAAGTGCTCGGCCGCTGCTCTCGACAGTCTTGCGGGTCACTTTCATGGCGCAGTGTTCAAAGAAGTCCTCCCATGGCTAATGGAAAACTTGCAGCACAAGGACTGGCCGAACAGAGAAGCAGCTGTCCTTGCTCTTGGTGCCATTGGTCTTGGATGCATGGAAGACATCAAGCCACACCTGAAAGATCTTATCCCTTACATGCTGTCACTTCTTGGAGATGAGCAGCCAGTGGTGCGGCAAATCACCTGTTGGTCCCTCAGTCGATTCGCACAGTGGGCCGCACACGACGAAAACGCACCAAAGAATCAATTCTTCGAACCAATGATGGACGGTCTTCTCAAGCGAATGCTTGACAGCAACAAAAAGGTCCAGGAGTCCGCGGCTTCTGCTTTTGCCGCGCTCGAGGAGAAGGCAAACGTGCAGCTCGCACCGTACTGCAATATCATCCTTCAGCAATTTGTCAGTTGTTTCAACAAGTACAAGGACAAGAACATGTACATTCTGTACGACTGCGTCCAGACTCTGGCCGAGCACGCATCACCAACTCTTGCGCAACCCGAGAACGTCAACCTGCTCATGCCCGCTTTGATCGAGAGGTGGACACTCGTACAGGACCAGTCGCGAGAGATGTTCCCTCTGCTGGAGTGTCTGTCATTCGTGTCCACTGCTTTGGGCCCGGAGTTTGCACCATATGCGCCGCCGTTGTTCATGCGCTGCATCAAGCTCATCCAGCAGAACCTCGAAGACAGCATGACCGCAGAGCAGTCGTACATGGACACACCTGATAAGGACTTCCTCGTCACCAGCCTGGACCTCCTGAGCAGCATTATCCAAGCTCTCAATGAATCGCAAAGCGTCCAACTTGCAAAGTCCGCACAACCCAACATGTTCCAGCTACTGGCATACTGCATGCGGGACAGCAACAACGACGTTCGACAGTCAGCATACGCACTGCTGGGCGATTGCGCCATCTACATCTTCTCCCAACTGCAGGCCTTCCTCCCTGACGTGATGGAGATCCTCATCGGACAACTTGACATCAATGAACCCACCGAGGACCCCGAGACGGCCTTCCGAGTCATTAACAACGCCTGCTGGTCGTGCGGGGAGATTGCCATGAGGCACAAAGAAGGCATGGCACCTTACGTTGACCGTGTCCTCGCAAAGCTCGCCGTCATCATGTTCAGCACTGAAGTGCCAGAATCTCTGAACGAGAACGCCGCCATCGCCCTCGGTCGTCTCGGAATTGGCTGTCACCAGCAACTCGCTCCTCATCTGGCCGACTTCGCCTCGGCCTTCCTCCAATCCATGCAGAAAGTCAGCTGGACCGACGAGAAAGGCCACGCCTACAAAGGCTTCGTCAACGTCGTTCTGGACAACCCTCAAGCGCTGGAACACAGCTTGCTCGTCTTCTTCTCGGAAATGGCTCAGGCTCCGGGTCTCTTCCTGGCTGGCATGCAGGACGATGGCCCGCTGAGCGGCTTTGAGAGGGTTCTGGCGCAGTACAAGCTGATGATCGGGGAGGGCTTCGATGGGTTCTTGCACAAACTTCCGCCGCCGCAGGAGCAGGCTCTGCGCCAGCTGTATACGTTCTAGGAGACGGATACACCGCTGGTGTGGGCTTGATTGAGATGATCTGTTCTTGCGGCGTGGCGCGAACGGGCTGGACTGAAGGCACATCAAGTTGCGAGACGCGACTATAACGCTGACAGCATCCGTGCTACCTCCCTCCAAACACTCACGGTCAACGATGGACCAAATGATTTCGAAGAGCGATTTGCAGCGTTAATGACATTACTGGGCAGCGGAGGAGAATGGGGAAAAGTACTTGTGGACGGAGAACTCGCATTCCTAGCGGAGAGGTAATTTGCCTTTCGCCACGCATCGCCACTGCGCGGTTTGCGATGCTGGAAGGACAAACTCGCGGCTCAATAGCCTTCGATGGCGAGATGATTGCTTTTGCGGTGTTCGCGATGGCGAACGACGATAAGCATGCACGGATGCATGGAAATATGTATGAGGAAACAAGGTCACCAAATGAGACCAACGAGTGAAAGGCATTGATAGTACTAGAGGCGACTTAGTGACCGTGGTCGCAGAGACCGGCATCGAGAGCCGGATGGAAATGCTCGCTGCAATCTGTAGATAGGATAGAATAGGTAGATAGTTATGTAGCCACGAGAGAGATGAGATGATCGACGATGTTGATGCTATTGTCTCGAGACCACATCGTCAAGGCGTACGCACAGCGCTATGTCGGAAGTTATACGGCGACAACAAGGGTGATCCTTCACCCACGCGATGGAAGCCAGCGCCAGTGTAGGTACACGGGGCGCCTCGTGGGTCGGGCATTGACGGGACAACGATAGAGTCACGGCGGCGATATGATCTTGTCTCTTTGTTTGACAGGAGAAGGGCACTCGAGGCTAGTCCAATCCATATTGTACTGTTGTCGTGGAATGATCTGGATTAATGTATATGCTCCCCTGGTTCATCTTGGAAGGAGGTCGCAAAGTACCGCCCGCCAACCAAGGGACGATCGGCTCTCTCTAGAAGAGTCCGAAGCATCCGCGCCATCGCTGCCCGTGCCCGCTTTACGCAAGGCAAAGGCAAACACCCGCAACGTCCTAGGTTTGATTCATGTTCCTGATTATCAACTTCACTACGCACTCGGCATTTTCGACATTTGACTGTCCGAGAATCCACTCATACCCCCCGTCACCGACGAACCGTAGACTGCCAACGAGTCAGGCATTTGGGGAGTGCATCACCACCACTTTGGAAGCCTGAACCACGGACGATACCGATCTCGCATGCGGACTGGACAATCGTCTTGCCACAGGACATACTCCGCATCCACCGCCGTGAGTACGGATACCGACGACGCCAGCATACTTTCCCGGCATCCGCCGCGCATACACTCCTCCGACTGCACGCAGCCGGTGCTCTGCAGATGGCGCAGTCCGCGCTGCTGCCGGACGAGGATGTCTACGCCCTCCCTTCGACCTTCGCGACCTCACACCACACATCACCGACATCCGCGTCGGATATAAGACCAGATGGGATACAATGGGAGGTTCCCGACAGTGGAAGGGTAGAAGGAGGGGGAGCAGGAGGAGGAGCACCATACAACCCCAGCACACGAACACCACAATGGTCACCACCAACATGGTCACGCTACCAACGGCACACATCCACCATCGGACTAGGCTCCACGGGCAAGGGTATCCTCATAGGCATGCTGTCCGCATTTGGATCCGCGGCCCTGGTGGGACTCGTGATCATGGCCGTATATTTCCTCCGGTATACGAGTCGAGGCCGGATTCTGCTGGATCGGATGAGCCGGCCGGGAGAATTCGATGATGAGCAGAGTTTCTTGAGGGAGGAAGAGGAAGCGATTGCGGAGATGGATGAGAGGACACGGGCGGATTATTTTAGGGCGAAGTGTAGGTGGACATGCTGTCATATCGCGAATTCATGGGGATGTTATGCTGACTTGTGATATTAGTGTTTGTGCAGGTCAACCCTCCGGAGTCGGTGCAGACGGATATCTCACTTTCGCAATTTCTGGCTATACAGGAGAAGGGTGTTTCGGCGTGGGAATTTGAGCCGGAGCTGGAGATTGCGAATTGCTTTGTCGAGGCGAGGACGGAGATTGAGTTCTTCGACTCTGAATGTAGTGTGCAGAGCAACCTTCCGATTCCCAAGCAAAACGAGGTTTACTATTGGGAAGCGAAACTCTACGATAAACCGGAGTCGACACTCGTCAGTATCGGCTTGACGACGAAGCCCTACCCGCTCTTTCGACTGCCTGGAATGCACAAATACTCGATCGCATACACATCCACCGGCCACCGACGATTCAACCAGCCATTTGCAGGAACAAGCTACGCTCCGCCGTATGTTCAAGGAGACGTCATCGGCGTAGGATACAGACCACGAACTGGCACAATCTTCTTCACGCGGAACGGCAAGAAGCTCGAAGATGTGGCTCACGGCCTGAAACTGCACAATTTCTTTCCTACAGTCGGCGCCAATGGCCCCGCGAACATCCACGTCAACTTCGGCCAGATGGGTTTCGTTTTCATCGAGGCGAATGTCAAGAAGTGGGGACTGGCACCTATGACGGGGAGCCTGGCGCCCCCTCCGCCGTATGGGAGTGAGGCGGGCAGTATATTGCTGGAAGGTGGAAGGGATGGCATTCGCGAGGGGATGGGTTGGCCAAGCAGCCATGGTCGGACGAATAGTGCGCAGATCAGGCTACAAGGTCGGCCGGCGAGGAGCCCAGGGCCGGAACGCTCACCTACCGACATCTCCCTTGCGCAGTTCAATCTCATGGACTCATATGAGGAAGAACCTGTCGAAGATCGAGGCGAGGGATCGAGTGAAGCTGCGCGCCCCAGCATCGAGCATCCGCATGTCGACCCGGGTTTGCCACTAGAGCCGGCGGAACATCCGCCTCCGGATTATGAGAGCGCGGACGAGGTCGATGACGATGATGACTCGGACACCACGGCGAGACCTCCTGGAACGGCGAATACGGATGAGACCAGGAGGTTGCTGAACAAATCACCGCCTATCCCTACGTATGAGGCCGCGGTAGGAGATGTGGCTGCTGGGAGGGGGAGGAGGTCAACGAGGACCAGGAGGGAGAGTGATGATTGAGGGAGGTATATCTTTTTGATTGGTTAGCGACACTCGTTTGAGACGACTTGGTAACGATTTGGCGTTTCGGTATGTTGGGTATGAAAGGAGGAATACTGTGGCAGATTACAGGACCCCTTGAGGTTGAAGACGAAGAAGCAGAGACGAAGAAGAAGAGAGAGAAGAGGTATACCCTGCGAAGGAGCTGCGCTGCTAGGAGAGGAGAGTTGAGGCGTGGGGGCGGCAGGACATGCCTCTGTTGCAGCAGCGACGTTAGCGGGCATGAGATGAGGTCGAATTATGAATAGCCACGACGAATTTTATGGACAAGTTGGACAGTACAGTCTGGTCTTCTTTTTGTCCAAGGTTATGCATTGTATGTGATATGTGTTCATGTATATTTTGTGCAGGGTTATGCAGCTCTCGCCAATGCGGCGAATAAATGCATCGCCGCCACTCGCCGCAGGGAACTTTGGTTGGGGGCCAAACTGCCGTTCTGGATTCTTTGACATCTACGTAGCGCGGGCTTGTCCTCGATTCTTTGGCAACGTGTTTCGACTCGACCTTCTTCCTTCTCCTTCAACAACCGCCATCATGTGAGTATCCCCAATACAACCACCAAATCATCCTCCACCTCACTAACAACAATGACCAGGGCACCACCCCACCGCCTCGTCGACCGCGCCGAGATCAAGTCCTCCTCCCTGCACAACCCCCTCCCCCTCCTCTTCCACACTTACATCTGGCCCTTCGCCATCCTCTGGCCCGTCTTCTTCAGCTACTACCTCCCCCAAGACTCCTACGACACCTACATCGGCCTGCAAGAATGGACGTTCGTCTACGCCGGCTCCATCGTCACCCTGCAATCCCTCTTCTGGCTCATGACCTTCTGGAACGTCAACCTCCGATCTCTCTTCACCACGCGCTCCGCGACGAGCGTGCAGAACGCGAAGTTGATAAAAGTTATCCCCGAAGCGAACGCGGGTGCGAGCGAGATTTGTGAGATCCAAAGGGAGAATGTGGCGGGACAGCAGAGCGTGAGCTTTTTGTTCCAGAAGAGACGGTTTTTGTACGATGAGAGTAAAGGGACATTCGCGCCGCTGGCGTATGGTATCGATCAGGATCCGAAGCCTACCGTGGGGACATTTCAGAAGAGCAAGGGATTAGAAAAGGGCGCGGAGATTGAGCGGCTGCAACAGTACTACGGACCGAACATTTTCGACATTCCCGTGCCGACGTTCTCGGAGCTGTTCAAGGAGCATGCGGTCGCGCCGTTCTTTGTGTTTCAGATTTTCTGCGTGGGATTGTGGATGTTGGATGAGTATTGGTATTACTCGCTGTTCACGCTGTTTATGCTGGTGGTGTTTGAGTCGACGGTCGTGTGGCAGAGGCAGAGGACGTTGAAGGAGTTTCGGGGAATGAGCATTAAGCCGTATGAGTTGTGGGTGTACAGGCAAAAAAAGTGGATCCAGGTTCTGAGCGATCAGTTGCTACCTGGGGATCTGGTATCGGTCAACAGGACGAAGGAGGATAGTGGTGTGCCTTGCGATATGATGCTGGTTGAGGGCAGTGCGATTGTCAACGAGGCTATGCTTTCTGGGGAGAGCACGCCTGTGTTGAAGGATTCGATTCAGCTCAGGCCTGCGGATGCGACGATTGAGCCGGAAGGACTGGATAAGAATGCGCTGCTGTGGGGCGGCACTAAGGTGTTGCAGGTGCAGCATGGCGTCAACTCTGAGGACGGCGGCGAGGTCGCGCCGCAGACTGTATCGGGTGTTCCATCTGCGCCGGACAATGGAGCTCTGGCGATTGTGATCAAGACTGGATTCGAGACCAACCAGGGCGCGCTGGTCCGGACGATGATCTACTCCACCGAGCGGGTCAGTGCGAACAACGTCGAAGCTTTGCTCTTCATCCTCTTCCTCTGTGTGTTCGCTGTTGCAGCTTCGCGATATGTCTGGATCGAAGGTGTCAAGCAGAACCGCAAGCAGTCGAAACTCCTTCTGGATTGTGTGCTCATAATCACGTCTGTTGTGCCTCCGGAATTGCCCATGGAATTGAGTCTGGCGGTCAATACCTCTCTTGCTGCGCTTAGCAAGTATGCTATTTTCTGTACGGAGCCTTTCCGAATCCCCTTTGCTGGACGAGTCGATGTGGCTTGCTTTGACAAGACTGGTACTTTGACGGGTGAAGATCTTGTCGTGGATGGTATCGCTGGATTGTTCCTTGGAGACAACAAAGTCCCTTCAGAGTCTGATGGGGCTCAGAGCATTCTGACGAAATTGACCAACACTGGTCTGGAGACGGCGTTGACATTGGCTACCGCTCACGCTCTCGTCAAACTCGACGATGGCGATGTTGTTGGCGAGCCCATGGAAAAGGCGACATTGCAATCTCTCGGATGGACTCTCGGAAAGAACGACACTCTGTCCGCAAAGGCCGGCACGTCAGCGAAGGGCGCCATGGCTTCTGACATTGTCCAAATCAAGCGCCGCTTCCAGTTCTCCTCGACCCTGAAACGCCAGAGTTCCGTCGCTACGACTGTCACCACCGATCGCGAGACTGGCAAGAAGATCAAGAGCACATTCGCCGGGGTCAAGGGCGCGCCCGAGACGATCCGAAAGATGCTCGTCAACGTCCCGCCAAAATACGAGGAGACCTACAAATACTTCAGCCGCAACGGCGCTCGTGTCCTGGCTCTCGGCTGCAAGTACATTCTCCACGGCGACGAGATCTCACAGAAGAAGATCAACGACCTCAAGCGTGAGGATGTCGAGTGCGATTTGCAGTTTACCGGATTTTTGGTCCTGCAATGTCCATTGAAGGGCGATGCGATCAAGGCGGTGCGCATGCTCAACGAGAGCAGTCACCGTGTGGTCATGATTACTGGAGACAACCCGCTTACTGCTGTGCATGTCGCTCGGAAGGTGGAGATTGTCGATCGTGAGGTTTTGATCCTTGATGCGCCTGAGAACGATGACAGTGGGGAGAAGTTGGTGTGGAGGAGTGTTGATGACAAGGTCAATATTCCCGTTGATCCGTCGCAAGATCTGGACCCCAAGATCTTGGAGAACAAGGATCTTTGCGTTACTGGCTATGGTCTTGCGAAGTTCAAGGATCAGAAGGCTCTCCGATCACTTATTCGTCACACTTGGGTCTACGCACGTGTATCGCCCAAACAGAAGGAAGAGATTCTTCTTGGTCTGAAGGAGCAAGGCTACACTACACTCATGGCTGGAGACGGCACCAACGATGTTGGCGCTCTGAAGCAAGCCCACGTCGGTGTGGCTCTTCTCAACGGTACACAAGAAGACATGGACAAAATCGCCAAGAACTTCCGCGAGACGAAGATGAAGGAGATCTACGAGAAGCAAAAGGCATTGATGGCTCGTTTCAACCAGCCAGAACCCCCTGTGCCGGTCAATGTTGCGCATCTGTATCCTCCAGGCGAGAAGAACCCGCATTATGAGAAAGCTATGGAGCGCGAGGCTTCGACAAAGGCTCAGTGGGATGCGTTGAGGGAGGCTCAGGAGAACGGGTCTGCTAATGGAGAGATCGCGCCACCCACTCCAGCATCGCAGGCAGTTGTAGAGGCGAAAGCTCCGGCCGCTGCGCAGAATCAGCAGGCCCAAAATGCCGCTTCCAAGATGGCCGAGAAGCTCTCCATGTCTATGCTGGAAGACGAACTCAATGCCGACGAGCCACCAAGCATCAAGCTCGGTGACGCCTCCGTCGCGGCACCGTTCACCAGCAAACTCGCCAATGTTGTCGCGATTCCCAACATTATCCGTCAAGGTCGCTGCACGCTCGTGGCTACGATTCAGATGTACAAGATTCTCGCATTGAACTGTCTGATCAGCGCGTACAGTCTGAGTGTTCTGTACTTGGACGGCATCAAGTTTGGCGACGGACAGGTCACAATTAGCGGAATGCTGATGAGCGTCTGCTTCCTCAGCATTTCCCGCGCAAAGGTATGCAATCATTCCCCACCACCCACTTTCTTTCCACTTACTGACTCTCCCTCCTTCACAGCCCGTCGAAGCCCTCTCCAAAGAACGTCCCCAGAACAACATCTGGAACTGGTACATCATCCCTTCCGTCCTCGGCCAATTCGCAATCCACATCGCCACCCTAATCTTCATCTCCAAAACCGTCGAGCGCTTCGAACCCAAAATCGACCGTTCCCAAATCGACCTCGAAGGAAAATTCGAACCTTCCCTCCTCAACTCCGCCATCTACCTCCTCCAACTCATCCAACAAATCTCCACCTTCGCCATCAACTACCAAGGCCGCCCCTTCCGAGAATCCATCAAAGAGAATAAAGGCATGTACTGGGGCATCGTGCTCGTCACCAGCGTTGCCTTTTCCTGCGCCACGGAATTCGTTCCGGAAATCAATGAGCAGTTGAAGTTGGTGCCGTTTACGACGGAGTTCAAGGTCCTGCTTTGTAGCGCTATGGTGAGTGATTATCTGGGGTGTTTGGTCGTGGAGAAGATTTTGAAGTGGAGTTTTTCGGATTATCGGCCGAAGGATATTGCGATCAGGAGGCCGGATCAGTTGAAGAGGGAGGCGGAGAGGAAGGTGAGGGAGCAGGAGGAGGAGGATCTGAGGAAGGAGAAGGCGCTGGAGGAGGCGGCTGCGAAGGCGTTGGAGAAGGTGGGTGGGAAGGCGTAGATGGTGCGAGGTGATGTGGAGTGTTGTATGTTAGACAGACACAGGGGCGGGTTGTATAAATTTTCTGGTGTATTGGAGGAGTTGCAGTCTCCTGGGTTTTGGTCGGCCCCCTTTTCTTTGCCTTCAATGAACTCCGTATCGCAGGAACGGGAGTGTCTATCTTCTTTACAGCCCCTTCACTGCGGACCGAACGTTCTACACAAAGGGCTGCTTACGCACACAGACTACATCCGCTCCTGCGCTCGACAGCTGTACCTTTCGAAACTTCGAAGCGCCTGAAGAGGAGGTAAAGGAGTATTCAATTCAGGCTCTATTGTGCTGTATTAGCTGTACGCGTACGGCCAGCTGCTGTTGCACTGATAGAACCCGTAGGCAGGAAACAATCTTTTCCATCGCGCCGGCTACGAGAAGTTCTGCGTGTGTGCTCCACAAAGCAGAGCACAAATTCCTCAGCGCATCGAGAACCTCTCTCCACGGACACATTTCTTGGGCTGTCTCGTCCGCAATGCCGGAACCGCAGAATGGAGACAGGATGCCTGCCCGCCAGGTTTAGTCTTCTCCGAACAGCGAGATCTGGCGCAGTCAGTGGCTTACCGGAGCTTGCGGGTACCTGAATCGGGGACAGTGGGCTTGCTTGTCTTTATAGTACGGATTAGTTTGGGTGGCGGAGAGGTGCTGTATGGTAGGAGTGCTACGGGAGGTGGAGGAGTGCTACGGAAATGGGAGGAGAGGGAGGTGGAGAGGAAGTCAAAGGTGTAGGAAGAAGAGGAGAAGTGCATGGAGCGAGAGAGGTAGGAGAAGAGGAAGGAAAGCTTTGAGGTGGACGAATGCGGAGGCCTGGGAAAATATAGAATGACGAGATGTTTTCTTGTTCGGACAGAGTGTAAGCCATACAGCGCTGGATGTACATGTATCTTGTTTTTTTCGTCTCATATAAGCCTGATTGCAGTTTTCCAATCTCCTGCCCGAACCTCAGGCCGGACCAGTCAACGTCGTGTCGCTCTTATAGCGAGAACCCTTGTTCAACCCCTGAGATTGACAACGATAGTCGTAGTTCCGATCTGATTTGTACTCGAGGAGTGGCGACACCTGGCCGAAGACATCGTGTGGAGGTAGTGTCATCGAAGACGGGTACGCGATGAGTTTAGAAGAAGACATGTCGGCTCATATGTGTTCACAGAGCCGCGCTTGGTCATCGGCCCATCTTCTTCAATTAGCAGGACTGGGAACGGAATGTTTCGGCTCGCCTCACGATCCTTTGCCGACAACAACCACAACCTTTCATCTTTTCCGCGCAGTCTGCGAGGATCCCGGCGCAAATGTCCAATGTGACGCAACAGCATACAGAGCAGACAGCATTCGCGAGGTCTTATGGCAGAAGAGATTGCTCGTCCTCGTTTTCCCTTTCCTCGTTGGATCATTGACTTGCATCGTTGCGATTGGATGCATTGAGTTTTGGTCCAAGCCTGCTTCACTCCGGAAATTTCCTTGATCTACGAGAAGTGCAATGGGGAATTGCCGGTGAGAGCGATGAAGTAAGAGGAAGGCGAGTAGGAGACTTGGAGAGCAGCGGAGATGGGAGATGCAGGAGGAGGGAAGGTAGAGAGCTAGGACTTTTGAGAGGATGTGTCGAAAGGGATACGAGCTGTTCTTGTAGCGAATGTGGTCTGATCTCCGTTCGTTGGCGGCTGCTTTCCTGACGGATTCAAGTCGAGTGCAGCAAGATCCATGACTTTTGCGTAGTCCTTCTGTTAGCTGCGCAGTGTTTGTGTGGATTCATCGTCTTGTGCTCGTCGCTGCGGTCTTTAAGGAGTTCCTTGCGCCTTCTTCAATCTCTCTCGTTTTCTCCGGCGCTTTCCTGCCTTGAGCTGGATCACAGTGAACACCATGTCTTACCGTGACTTCTTGGTCTATCATCAACGCTGACACTCCTTGACCCGAACAGGCTGGCAGTTCCCGCCCGATGCACACCGACTGACCAGGGGATTCCGACATGATATATACCACGGGAGAAGGCTCCTGTTACCATGGAAGTATCCGGTTGGATGTCTAGCACCTCGACAACGAAAGCGTGGATGTGTCTGTCATCCTTTCGAAGAAGAGTTGTTGTTGTCGGCACACGGACCCATCTCCAAGTGCCCGCAGCGAAAGAGGGGCAGGGCACGCGAGCAAAGCCAGCTTCCGCGATACCTCCGTTCCGAAATCTAGCCGGTCTGGATACCCGGTTTGAGCATTGCAACCCCCGCTTTGGATGGACATGGGTGTTGGAGCTGCGGAACGACGAATTGGTCCACTTCTTGTGGTCTGGTTTGCGGTCTGGAAATTCCGTAGTCTGTCTATTGCGATCATGTCTTTTGCTCGTTCACTGGCACGGACGATATACACTCCTCTGGCTACGCGGCTTCTCTGCTGGTTGTCCGGCCATTGGGCGATCCGATGCTGCAAGAATAAGCGCAACGCCGGCGGTGTGGAGTTGTGGGGTTGCCTCCGGTGAAGGCAACGTCAGAGCTGCGGGAGGGAGAGCTCGAGCTTGCGACTTGGAGAACTATTGGCCATGTCGGTTATTATTACAACTCGGTCTGCTGGGAGATGTCACCATGTTGACACATCGTACGGAGCATGGGAATGCGTATGGTGTGTAGATGCTGACATGGGAGCAAGAAGATGCGTACATAGATAGCAGCGAGAAGTGACTTGTTAAATAGAGCTCTATGCCAGCAGCTATTGCGACCATGTTTTTTTGGAAGAGTAGCTTTCAACCAGCCATACCAGACGAGCACAATCGTTCCCATCCTCCAACGATTCCACATCTACCAACAGCCGAACACATCCGCAACTCGGCCGACCCGTCATCCAGGTGCGTTTTCGATTCCCAGATCGAGTCCGCGCAACCGCTGCCCCGCACGACTCCCGCAATCATGCACAGGCGATCCTCAGAGTCAAGGCAGATTGGCAGCACGAGAGGGGAGGAAAAGAGCGGAAGCTTTACCTGTTCTCTCCTTTCAACACCGCATCGGGTGGAGGGGGAAGCCTAATACCATTTATTCCCATTAACAACCGGCTAACACGCGTGGTCACATTGCAGACCGATACCCGGCGCAGAGTGCCTGAGCTACAAAGCTACCCCTACATAACTCACCACGAGCCTCCTCTTTTTTGGATTTTGGATTGCATCCGCTCTCCGTCATACCACCGTCTTTGCTCCCCCCCGACACGTCTCCCAAAGCAGACTCGCCATCCTAAATCCTAGACTACTGAAAAAGCCGTCTTTCTCAACTCTTCTCTCTGACCTTCCTTCCTTCTTTCTTCCTCACACTCCACTCCACTACGCTCCCCTCATCCACACACATTCACAATGGTATTTGCTCGCTCCTCCCTGCGCATGGCCCGCCCGGCCTCCTCGCTGCTCTCGCAGCGGGCCACCGCATCCTTCACACAGCGCGGCGCGAACCTTGCACGAGCTGGAGGCCTCAGAACGCTGACCTCGACTTCTTCTCGACAGGGCAAGGTGCTTCTCGTTTTGTACGATGTAAGTTGATGACATCTTCCTAAACATGTCAGCGATAGGTTTGGAAGCTTGTGGAGAGCTCTTTGGGTGTTTCTCTCACAAGAAGTGCTCGCTTGAGCTCCCCACAATGCGTACGCAGGCATTGGTTCCAATGTCTTGTTCTACACGGAGCTCTACAGCTTCATGTCGGAGATCAGAATGCTAACGAGATTTCTCCGCGTGACAGGGCCACGAGCACGCTCAGCAAGAGCCGAGACTGCTCGGAACCACTGAGAACGAGCTCGGTCTCAGGAAGTGGATTGAGGACCAAGGCCACACTCTTGTGACCACCTCGGACAAGGAGGGAGAGAACAGCAAGTTCGACCAGGAGCTCGTTGACGCCGAGGTCATCATTACCACACCGTAAGATATGCCATACAATTCGAGAAGCTCACAGGAAGCTCAAGACAAGCTACCAACACTCAATGCTACAGATTCCACCCAGGATACCTCACCGCTGAGCGCCTCGCCAAGGCCAAGAAGCTCAAGATCGCCATCACCGCCGGTATTGGTTCCGACCACGTCGACCTTAACGCCGCCAACAAGACCAACGGCGGCATCACCGTCGCTGAGGTGACCGGCTCCAACGTCGTGTCCGTCGCCGAGCACGTCGTCATGACCATGCTCGTCCTCGTCCGCAACTTCGTTCCCGCCCACGAGCAAATCGCCGCCGGAGACTGGAACGTCGCCGCCGTGGCCAAGAACGAGTACGATCTCGAGGGCAAGGTCGTCGGTACCGTCGCTGTCGGCCGTATCGGTGAGCGTGTGCTCCGTCGCCTGAAGCCATTCGACTGCAAGGAGTTGCTGTACTTTGACTACCAGGCTCTGGCTCCTGAGGTCGAGAAGGAGATTGGTTGCAGACGTGTTGACACCCTCGAGGAGATGCTGGCGCAGTGCGATGTTGTCACCATCAACTGCCCTCTTCACGAGAAGACCCGCGGTCTCTTCAACAAGGAGCTGATCAGCAAGATGAAGAAGGGTAAGCCCAATGTCCCTCCCACAAACCCACACCACCTCATACTAACCACCCTTCCCTCCAGGCTCCTGGCTCGTCAACACCGCCCGCGGCGCCATCGTCGTGAAGGAAGACGTCGCCGCAGCCCTCAAGTCCGGCCATCTCCGCGGCTACGGAGGCGACGTCTGGTTCCCTCAACCCGCTCCCGCCGACCACCCTCTCCGCACCGCTTCCTACTCCACCTGGGGCGGCGGCAACGCCATGGTTCCCCACATGTCCGGCACTTCGATCGACGCCCAGGCGCGCTACGCCGCGGGCACCAAGGCCATCTTGGACTCGTACTTCTCCGGTCGCGAGGACTACCGTCCTGAGGACCTGATTGTGCACAAGGGTGACTACGCGACGAAGGCGTATGGTCAGAGGAATTTGATTGATAAGAAGTAGAGGGAGAGAGGGTGATGGGGGTGTGATTGGAATGTGAAATAGTGATGGCGGGAATGGATTTTGTGATACCTCTCCCTCCTTCGTACCACTCTACTTGTGAATGAAGTCTTGATAGACGGGATGTTTCGAGTTGGTATGTTTGGTTTTGTTGCG
Organism: Zymoseptoria brevis; assembly: GCA_000983655.1. Classification (NCBI taxonomy): domain Eukaryota; kingdom Fungi; phylum Ascomycota; class Dothideomycetes; order Mycosphaerellales; family Mycosphaerellaceae; genus Zymoseptoria; species Zymoseptoria brevis. The sequence goes on along the minus strand of JYJE01002574.1, from coordinate 51,607 downwards.
AGGATGCCATCAATTGTCCCGCGAACATTGAACGTGTCACGTGAGCCCGCCCATCAAATGAGACGTCACCTTGAACCAAAACCCCTCCGTTCCTGGGATGGCGGCCTACAGATATTGGAGTTCACTTTCACACTGCCATCCTCTTCTACAATTCACTCTTTCCGACTCTCCGAAGTACCAGCAGCGAGGAGAATTCAAGCAGAACAGACCATTGGCAGCGCGACTGAACCAGCATAGCGACGAGCACAAAAGGATCGCAACAGCGTTGTCGGAGAATGGTATAGCTTGGAGCTCACAGCAAGGGGAGACTACAAGAGCTGGGAACGGCCAGTCTACACATCCTCCGCGCGGACACGGTCCCGGAATCGCCAAAACTGCGACACCATCAGCCCAGATCCCATTCCGATCCCTCCTCCATCGAACTCCCTCCATCCCACAACAACAATGTCCTCCTACCTCTCCAACCTCCTAACCCACACAACCTCCCGCTACGCCTCTTTGCGGCGCACCCTCCTCTCCACCGAAGACGACGGCGACACCCCCGACGACACTCATATCTGCCGCGTCCTACGAGCCTACTACACCGAAAAAAACCGCGCATTCCCCGACTGGCTACCCCCGGACCCGAACAAAAAAGTCGCCGCACAACAACAACCCGCGTCCGGGTATGCGAACATGACCCAATCCTCAACCTGGGGACGAGGACAAGTTGGAGCTCTGCGAAGCGAGGGCAGGGAACCAGTCCAGCGAGCCAGTCTTGGCGATCTCTGGGACGCACCTGCTGGCGGGCAAGGTGGAAGCACAGCGCCGCAAAGTTTGAGAGCGGCGAGGAGACCGATGCAGAATCCCGCTGCGAATGCCTCGGTGGGTGGACTCGCTCCTCCTCCGGTTCAAGGAAGGCCGTTGCCGAGTCAGAGGGCGGGGAGTTATCAGAGTGTTGCGAGTCAGAGCAGTATTAATTTGGGTGGGTATGGTGCTGCGGGGAATCGGCCGGGGAGTGGGACGAGTTTTGAGAGTGGAAGCGGAGGTGGGACGGCGCAGGAGAGGTTGAAGGCGAGGTTGTGGGGGGCTGCGAGGACGGCTGGGGCGGGTGGTGGTGGAGGAGGAGCGGGAGGAGGAGGAGGGAATGAGCAGGATGATGGTGGGAGGAGGTATGGACGATGAGAGGAGTGAGGTGGAGAAGAGATGGACTACAGGCGGAAGGATACCCCGATCAGCCGATGCTGGATTCTCAGAGGGAGGCAGAGACAAGTGTTCTCCCACAGCGGGACGGAAAGGACAAGCAGATTCCGGCCTTCAATGCGGAGTGGAGGTGCTCCAAACAGCTTGCAGTCCCGCTGGCATGGGGTCGTAAGCTATGCGGCGAGAAACCTGGATAGTGCTGCAGTACACGCCTCTGATGTCGGTCGGAAACGTCACACGCACTGGGAATGCGATAGAGGACGGCACGAACGTGAAGATGGAAACAGAAAACCTTCCTGGCGCAATCGAAAAGTTCCGCCCATTCCTCTAATTTCGATGCCTATCAGGCCTTGATGACCGAGTTCGATGGGCTCATGTCTCTCATCGCCTTTCTTTCCTACCTCTTCGAATCATCCTCGCGGAAAGGATATCGTCGAAGTTTGGAAGGACGTGGATGTCGAGAGAAGCGTGGTGAGTGAATGCAGAGGCCGATCATGGCTCTTTGGTCGTCGCGCTTGCTACGTTGCAGGGATGCGCTAGAACTTGCGCTTCGAGTGAATGAAAAATCATGCAGGTGAGCAAACGCGGGACATTGTTTCTCATGCTTTCCACGGTCTCTGCCTTCTTCGCCTCTTTCGTTTCTTTCCTTTGTATCACTTCTCATCTTCGTCGATATCATCGAGCTGATCTTACATCAACCAGAAACATCATCACCATATCATAGACACTTTCGCAAAATCCTACGACCACAATACATCAGCCTACATCCACCACGCACCAGCCTCCGAACCAAAGACCAATGTCTCCACCAACGCCCACTCCACGAAGCCGCCAACCCCACCAACGCCGCGACAGCCACCTCACCATGGGCTTCACCACCACCCAACCCCAACTTTCCTTCCACCCACAACCACCTCAAGCACCATCGTCCTCTGCGCCCTTCGCCCCGCGCACCGACATGACAATCCTCATCGGCACCCACCACTTCCACGCCCACGCCTCCCTCCTCATCTCCCGCTCCTCAGAATTCGCCAACCTCCTCGGCCCCGAAAGCAACTTCTTCGCGCTCCAACAGGAAATCCTCTCCCTCCCCGCTGAGAACCCGGACGTCGTGGATGCGGTGCTGAAGTTTCTGTATGTGGGAGATTACGACACTCCTCCCGCCGAGGCGCTCCTCGAGGGTGGACGGGGCGGTGGTGTGAACAGGGCAGACGACTTCACCTGGCACCTCGCCCTCAACGCCTTCGCGCACCGGTACGCGATCTGGGATCTGGCGGATTTGGCATTGGAACGTTTCCGCGAAGTCGGCGTCAGGTTCCTGCATACCACGGGTAGGATCGGTGCGATGCAGCAGGCGCAGTATGATGCGGGGAATGAGACTGCGAGGGCTGTGATTGAGGAGGTGATGGGGTTGGCGAGAGAGGGGGTTTTGGATGAGATGCGGAGACGGTGTGCGTGGGAGTATGATTTGCTGGGAGGGGGAGGGGAGTTGTGTGCTGTGAGGGTTTGTCGTTGTGGGGGGCGTGGGAGGA